>APFE030758137.1:0-10204 GCA_000404065.3 Pinus taeda | reverse complement strand
GACTTTATTTCCACTATTTCATTGTTCTCTAGATATTCTCCGGGTTGTTGGGAAAAATACTTAGAGAGTGGGGGGGAGGGGTTAGGATGGGGCTCAATCATTATTTAAGCTTTCACAATAATAATTTTTCCTTTTCAAACTATATATGCGATTTTTCAGACACCAAATAACGTATGTCCGCGACTATAATGAATGAAACCAACATATAGACAATAAACTTGTAAAACATCTAATTCATTGTCTATTGAACTTAAATCAAAGTGTGATGCATTTACTAAGCAGTAAACAGATGTAGTAAGAACAAAATAAATCAACACACATGAACACTATGACTTTTCAGGTGGAAACCCAATGTGGGAAAAAACCACCACAAATGTCATCTCAGTCTTCAATCTTCTTATTATAAAATGTTTTTACAAGTTTTGTACTGGTGCAAAATTTTTCTAGTACAGAGGCATCTACCTGGTAAATGCTACAACCTTCACTCATTTTCCAGCTTCTATTGGAAGGGAGCTCCAACCCCCTAGCTCTTCTACTAGCTAGTATGTTTACCAATACATAGGCATCAACCTATAGAAGGCTACAACCTTTACTCCTTCTCCAGCTGTTACTAGAAGGGAGCTACAACCCCCTGGCTCTTGTACTAGAGTAAAGTTGTACCAACACATAGGTGCTAGCCTACAGAAGGCTACCCCCTCCACTCTTCTTCCAGGGATCATGTTTCATAAATTTTCAAACTCGATACTCCTTGTACACATCAACACAATATATAGGCCATGTTTCATCAAATGTTCATACTGGACCCATCAGTAACATTGAAGATAAAAAAAAAATCACAACGACGGTAATACAACCATCAAATACAACTGCATCATCTAATCACTGAAACCCATCAAATCTGAAGAAAAAACAATTAATCAATCTCAATAGTAATACCATTGTCACCAGAACACAGAGCTGAACCTAGAACACTGCATCAACAACCAGAACCATCTGCAACCTCAAATATCATATGTCAAAATGTATACGTTACTTTAATGAGAACAATCTGCATGTATACACTACCTTCTCTAATCCAACCTGCATATACCTCTAAAGATATTGAATCATAAAACTTCTAAACCAAAAATTGTACTACCCGAAGACATTATGAAGATCTATTGTCATATTACAGAGTTCTAAACAAACAGCAGCAAAGATCACCCTTCTTACTCAATCAATCAACCAGTCAGACTCAATCGCCTTATACAATCAGTTTTACTTCAGATCTAATGAAGACATCATTGACAAACATCAGTAAAACAACATCATTGATCAAATATATCAGTCATTTTTGAATAGCAAGCCCCGTCATCTGCATACACTACTTGGAAGTGCCAAACTTGCGTGTATACGCGCCTTCACTAAGGCGAACATGCGTATAGATATGCAAATAATGACTTATAACTTCACAGCTTTTCAAGACTTCAGATATACCCAGATCATAGCATTTAAATGATAAAACATGTGTTAGCACTTAGACCTAGCCTATCCATTATCAAATCATGCAATGATAAGTCATTTTAAGTCTCATGGTCTTGATCCAACATTGTCTCCAAGGGTGCACAAGATATTTCAGATCATAACCATAACACTTACAACACAAAATATACTTGAGATAGAAGTATTCATGAAAAACCATTGCACTTGCACATTTAACCCTTTGATCTTCTCCTCCTTATATACTTAGAGCCTTTTTCAATACCATGCACCAAAACAACACTTAGAACCTATCGTATTCTTAGAGAAGATCAAGTAACCATTATTCTGCTCAATATTGTGGGCTAATACCATCGTATGGACCCTTGGTAGTCCTTAACCTTAATTTTCCATCCCATATGCACTTTTCCTCTAGTGAAATCACGTGCATACATATACGTTCTTTTTATTGTATGTACCCACGGGTATATGTTACTTGGACTAGGTTAAACAGTGTATATAACTTAAAACATTCTCTTTCCTCAATTTCTTGATTTTGATCTATAATCCTTTGTCACATCATCTTGTTCTTCTGTAGCATTACTCGGTTACCCCTTAATAGACCTGTTACAATGTGAGTTTCCCTTTATCATTTCTGAACTAACCTGTATGTGGGTTTCCATCAAGGACAATGCATGTACCATAATGCCAACATGGGTTATATGTTTTTTCTTAATTCTAGATTTTGATTTAGGACCTCGATAATTATTTTCTTCCTTCTGTGTAGAATTAGAATGGAGATTATGGTCTGAGAGGGTTGACTCAACCTCTCTTTGAATTCAAGTTACATTTCGATGTGTTGAAACTTCTTTTTCTTTACCATGCTTCGCATTACACAAGCAGTGTTGAAATGATATTTTTTAACATATTTTCATCACATTAATACTACATATCTAAATGGGATAAATGGGATAAATTATCAGGGCCAAAATCATCAACACTATCACACTTAGCAGGTTCTGAGTTCGTTGTTCTAGAACTGGTCGAAACCCCACAATGTTTTTCTTGTCTATCATTAACCTAAAGTTCTTTTGAAATCATTCCTACATGGGAAGGATTCCAATGAATCCCTAGATTTAGCCAAATAACATTTAACCAACATTCAAATTAACCCTGATGAAATAAGGATCGTTCAAAGTTCTTGTGACAAACTTTTAAGTAAATAAAATGGTAGATTTAGCTTAAAGCAAAGAAATGCCATTAATAGGTGGAAATGATACAAAAAAAGTGCCTAATAAAATAAATCAAATATTGGCATTTGGGTTTAAGAGATTGGACAGGAATACCTTTCACGTTATAAGTGTAGCTAACAAAGAATCCTCATTAAAGTTTGTTCCTTTTTTTGGCAATTCATTATGCAAATTTTCCTTGTAAATCCATCCATATTTCAGCATTATCAATTAATGTGAATCACCATTGAAGTGAGTTCCTTTTCATTTTGTGATCCATCATGTAATCCTTCCTCATTAATCACAAAATATCCCTTTCTAAAACTCAAAACATCTAAGATTCCATGTAAACTTGATTCTCAGTCTGGTGTCAAGAATGATGATCTTCTCTGAACCTATTTACCATCAAAATAATGATGAATCACCATTAATGTGAATCACCATTGAAGTCAGTTCCTTTTCCTTTTGTTATCCATCACACAATCCTTCCTCATTAATCACAAAATATCTCTTTCTAAAACTCAAAACATCTAAAATAGAAATGAAGTCTAATGAAATCCCTTGGTTCCATATAAACTAGATTCCAAGTCTACTGTCAAGAATGATGATCTTCTATGAATCTATTTACCATCAAAAGAATGATGATCTTCTATGAGCCTATTTACCATCAAAAGTATCATAACCTTTTTTCCTTATTAGAATAGTTTGCAATAACCTTATTACTTTAATTCATAAAATTCATGTTGAACATGCTTTTTTCATGTATTTGCATTTTTTTTATATGGGTCTACTCAAAAGTATGCAAAGTGGGTATTAGTTGGATGCAGAATTCAAGGTGTCTACACTCGAAATTTGAGTAAACCTATAAGAAGATAAATAAAAAATAAAATTAAACAAAATAGTTTTCTTATTTTCCCTCCAAAATATTTACCATTGGAGATCACATCACCATATTGAATCTTATTGGTTATTTTAAAGTTGATTTTGTTAGTACATTTTTTGTTTTGAGGCCCATTTTTTACCTCAAAATTCCCTTAATGGACATATCTTGCAAAGGTTTTTTTTTTTGATAATGTGTCACTTGAACATGAAGCTCTTATTCATGAGAAATATTACATCTTATCAAATATATTATTTTTATGACAAGAAAATACTTCAAATATACAAATTTTCCAAAAGAATTTGCTAAAATTTCATTCTCATGTCTTCCAAAATTATTCCTCCCATCTTGTTTTTACTAGCAAAAAATCACATGAAATCAATTTTTCATTCTTCATGATGTATGACATTTTCAAGAATTTTCCATCTTTATCATATATTGCAATGCTTGAATCTTAATTTTCAATAATCTACCTCACATCACCATAATTTTTCTTATTGTGGGATGTAAATTTTCTTTTGTCACAACAAAGACAATTTTTTTTTTCCCATTATTTAGGCAATATAATAGGAGGTAAGTTTGATTGTAATGATGTAGAGAGTTGTAAGCACAAGCAGGTTGAGATAGTCAATCACCCTTTCAAGAGTAAGAGGTAAACAACTGGACCATATGATCGCACCCATGTTTAGTCTTCTAAGTTTTTAAGCTCTATGAAACCCAAAGAGGCCAACTATTTCATTTTAGTTAGGACAACAGGTTTGTTAGTCTTATTCACAACTTTATGTCCATTGTCAAAAGGGGACTCTTATAATGCTAATACTATGACAACCAATGTGAGTATTTGGGATTGCATCCATGAAAGAATGTTGAAGGAATCCATGTAGCCTTCTATAAATATACTACAACAAGGATTTTATGTTTATTTTATGAAATTCATCTTTGCATTCTATATTGTTGCATGAATTGAATTTGAGGGCACTAGAAGAGGGGAGGATTGTGCAAAATCACATGATTATAAATGGGTTTCATGCCTAAACTTTTATTGGATAATAAAATCATTGACGTGTGTAATAAATGTGTATGCATGTAGGAACAACATTAACTGTTTGACAAGAATTTTCTTCTTGGAACTATTTAATTAGCAGGATTCCGAGGAGGCCTTGGAGAAGTGGTGATTTATTTCTTTGGGTATATTAAATATGAAAGGATAGTAATGAATACGAGAACTTTTCAAGGAGTTCTTGTAGCACGCTATTGATAGAGTTTAGTGGATTGGAGTATTGGATCTTGTGAAACAGTGGAGAAAGAATGTACGAGGCATATTGCAAAGCTTTTATACATTTTAATGTGTCACCTGAACATAAATCTCTTCTTCATGGAACATATCATATCTTGCCAAAGATCTTATTTTCACAAGAGAGCACATCAAATATATAATTTTTCCATAAAACTTGAACATAATTTCATTTACATGTCTTCCAAAATTTATTCATCTATGATGTTTCATGTCCATCATGTTTTTATTAACAAAACATCACATCACCTCAATTTTCCTTTCTTCATGTAGTATTAGGTTTCCAACAAGTTTCCATATCTATGATATAATGCATCGCTTGAAACATTATCTTTGTGTGTTACATCTCATCACTACAATTTTTCTTTTTTTGAGATGGAAATTTCCCTTTGCTACAACAAAGACAAATTTCCTTTTTTTTCTCTACAACTTTTCCTTTATAGCACCTTTCAAAAAAACACTTTCTTGCACCACTTAGCATTCAAATTTTTTTCCCTAGTTAAACATTGGATGATAATGAAGATATTTTTGTTGTGACACATTACATCTCCTTAAAAATATTTTCTTCACTACATTTTGCATGAACCAAACACTTTTCTCCTTTGTGATGTGCCATACACATGGATATTTTCCACATGATACAACACCCTCTTAAAAAAAAGGGTTTCCATGCAATAGCATTGTAGTAACACATTGCATTCTCCTAAGTTTTTTCCTCCACAACAAACTCTTCATTTCATATTTCACAAAATATCTTTTTCATGTAATACGGTGCATTTTACACACAGTTTGAAAAATGGTGCAACACATAGTATACTAAATCTTTCCTCATGACATACAATGTTTCACACTAAAAAATAATTTTATCAATAAGTATTACATCATATATTTTTAAAACTTTGCTTCATCGCTTCAAATGAAAAAATCCTAAAGTTTTCATGATACAATCAAGTAATCCAATACAATCAAGTAATCTATAATAGGAATTGTGTAATCATGTTATATTTTGGAGTCTTTTAGGCTAGAATGTGGGGCAATTGTTTTGCCCAAATCTTCATTTTTGTTATTTAAAATGGGTTTTTGACTACATACATGGATTCAACACCTCAAAAACCCCTTAAAACATTCTGATTGTCGAGAATTCACAACTCAAACTTGTAATTCCAATAAATCTTTATAAAATTGCAAATAAATTAAAGAAGAAAATATACGCACAAAACTTTTAAAAACATAAAGCAAATATACTACTACATCGATAATATATACCGCCAATAAACTTTTGATCTTTTACGTGGTTACTTTTCGATTTACCTATCACATTAAACATAGAGCAAATAGTCTACTACATCCATAATATATACCACCAATAAAAATTTTGATCTTTCACCTAGTTATTTTTTTATTTACATATCACATTTAATGTTACGATGATTCTACATATTAAAATGATATGGATTGTGTAAAATTAATCTTGTTCCCTCTATTAATTTTTGGTTTTAAAATCTGTGTACCTCATCGGCACAATATCGCAATGGTCATATCTAGATTGCAATATAATTATTACATATTATTATAATAATTATTATGTATGTATGAAATAATAATTATTATACTATTAATATATTCATGTATTGATATTAATGTATTTATGCTTTAAAAATTTTATTGTTTATAATGTAGTGATATAAATGTGTTGATGATTTGTTATGTTTTAATGTTTTATAGTGTATTATTTTTTTCCCCTGGGAAAAAGTCGTAATTTCTATTAGAGATTAAGAAATTACATTTTGTATATGCCGAAGCATTCATATATAGGCAACTAGGCCTGTCGAGTTCATTAGTCCATAGGACTAGATAGACAAAATAATTCATGAAAGTCTCCACGCAGGGAGCAAAACCAAAACTGTGTGTTGTAAGTTATAACCGTGCTCTACGCAGAGAGCCATATATATACTGTAGATGTCCAAAAATGTGGTGCTGTAACTGAGTAAAACATAGTATATATGTACAGAAATAAACAGTAAAATATGCTGTCATGGGCACTATTGCCCATCATCTATATGATCATCAAAAGGTCGGTGGTAATGCTGGTAGTATTGGCCGTCAATCTCCTCTTGAATCAACCACTGATCTCCTTGTCTGTACGCAGCCTCTTTGGAGAGTTGATCTGCAATGGTGTTCTGTTCCCTGTAGATATGAAGACATGTAAATGATTCAAAGGAAGCAGTCAGTCTTCTTGCTTCATCTACAATATGTCTCAATGAGAAAGCATGACAATGTGATGCATTATTCAGCCAACTGCATACAATTTTAGAGTCACCAAATAATTGAAGATGTCTGCATTGTTTTTGGATGGAAAAATGAATGATATGTTTAGCCGTGCACAGTTCAGCAAAATTATTTGTGCCTCTTCCCAAATTTATTTGTATCTTAAAGCAATGTGTGTCACTGAGATGCAGAATGGCTCCTCCACCACATCCCACATCTTGGGCTGAGCCATCAAAGAAAGCCCATGGTTTAGATTTGTCGATGTTCAGCTGTCTAAGGATGCGAACAGGGGCGGAGATATCCTCTTCAGGTATAATATTATAATCAGCTATGGTGTTGAGGAGGATAGTGGGCCAATGATGGGCTTTTTGATCAAAGATCGCCTTATTCCCGGCTATCCAAATAGCCCTGCAAACGAGGAGTGGGATATTGCAGGATTTCCCCGAGTGATTCTGGTTCCAGGTTTCCCATGCATCTAAAATGTTGTTGCCCTGCCAATTCCTCAAGTGCGGGAGGTGACTGATGAGGGAATTCCAAAATTGTAAAGTAATGTTACAGGTCAGGAATAAGTGTTATGTGCTCTCCTCCTCAGCATGACAGAGATGGCAGCGAAACGGTCCACGGAAGGATCTCTTCATAAGATTAGTTCCCGTTGGAATTTTATCAAATAAAATGTTCCACATGAGCAGACGAGTATTAGGAGCAGATTTGAGTTTCCATAACGCTTTCCATGTGGGATGGATATTCAACGGTCTGATAGGCTCGATAAGTTTGAGATATCACAGTTTGGAGGCATATGCTCCATGTTTAGCAAAAGCCCAAATGATTTCATCAGGTCCTTCAGTGAGCCTGATATGGGCTTGTGTTAGTGCATCCGTATAATCCGTCCACACTGCCTGCCAATGAGCCAGAATCTCCAGAGTATGTGCATTGAGCCAAGCCTCTTGAAGAAAGGTAGAGTTAGCAGGGTCTCCAATGTGCATAATGTGGGTGTTGCCTCTGTCATTGAGGTGTCTGATGGGTCCATCAGGTAACCTGTGAGTGTTCCCACATCCGACCCACGGGTCCAGCCCTATGCGAACAGAGTTGCCCTCTCTTATGCACCATGTTAATCCATCACGGAGCAGTGGAATGGTGTTGATAACTGCTTTCCATATGATGGATACATTATGAGTGTTTTTTTGTGAGCAAAACCAATCTATCACATTCAGGGGCTTGATATATTTCGCATATGCAACCCTCGTCCACAGACTCTCTGTTGTGATTAGTTGCCACCCGAGTTTTGCCGCCAGCGCCTTAGAGAATAGGTCGAGTCTTTTAATACCCCAGCCGCCCCAGCTCTTGGGCTTGGCTATGGTGTCCCATTTGACCCACGCAAAGAGTCTCCCAGTCTGTTGTCCTGCCCAAAGAAATCTACTGCAGATGTGTTGTAATCTGTTAAGGATGCCTTTAGGAATCCAAGTAAGGGCCATCCAATAGACCGGAGTGGCTTCGATCACAGCTTTGATAAGTATCAGTCTGCCAGCTCGGGAAAGGTAACGATGGTACCATACCTGGAGTCTCTTCTCAACTTTGGCAATTAGCCATAACCAATCCGCTATTTTGTAGCCATTTGGTTTCACCCTGAAGCCAAGATATTTTATGCCATTTGCAAGGGGCAGGGAGTTGAAAGGAAAGCGCTGAGAGGCGTATACTGTTTCATGTATAGAGCATCCAATAGAGGTGATCGATGATTTCTGTTCATTTATCCTCATACCTGTGGCCTGCTGAAAGAGGAGCATGGAGTTTTGTAGTGTAGTGGTGTCACCAATGCTACTGTTTAAGAAAATCAGGATGTCATCAACAAATAGAAGATGTGTGAGGTAGAAATTGTCTGCAAGCTTGATGCCAGTTAATAGTTACCTGTCGCGAGCAGTAGAGATAATTCTACTTAAGCCTTCCATAATAAGTAAAAAGAGCAGCGGTGAGAGAGGACATCCTTGCCTGAGTCCTCTTTCTGAAGTGAAAAATGTGGTAGCTTCGCCATTTAGAAGGACACTGTAGGAGACATCAGTGATGCAGCTCATTGTCCATTTGATAAAATTGTAGGGGAACCCCAGGTGAGTGAGAAGTAAACGCAGATATAGCCAGTTCGTTCGGTCAAATGCCTTAGATAGGTCCACTTTAAGAATCATGCCCTTCTGCTTTTTGACCTGCAGAGTGTGAAGAAGCTCCTGGGTAGAGGCAATTGCCTCATGTATCTGTCTGCGATGAAGGAAAGAAAATTGTTCCGAGGATATATGGTGAGACAAAATGGGCTTGAGGCAGTTTGCAATAGTCTTTGCAATGATCTTGTAGCGGCAGTTACAGAGAGAGATGGGACGAAAGTCGTTGAAAGTGTTGGGGGCGTTGGATTTGGGGATTAGTGCAATGAAGGTCGACTTAATGGCAGATGAAATTCTGCCTCTCCTTCTACTATCCTCAACAATCTTCAGAAGGTCATTGCCCAATAAGTCAAAGAAAGCGAGATAGAATTCAATGGTCCATCCGTCAGGACCAGGGCTTTTATCTTTCTTGAACCATTTTAGAGTAGCCTCCAATTCTGCCATAGTCACTTCCTTCAGGAGTTCCTCGGAATCTTCTTGTTCTATGAATCTGGGGAAGTGTTCAGCCACCCTCATGATCTCTAATATGTTGACATCTACAGGGGCTTTGTAAATGCCACGAAAATGTGCAGTAGCCAATCTGGCCAGGTTTTTTTGAGAAGAGACCTGGTGTCCATGTTCATTCTTAAGCTCCCAAATAGTATTGATAATTTTCTTGCCATTTGCAAATTTATGATAAAATTTAGTATTAGCATCGCCTTCCAAGAACCAAATGGCTCTGCTCCTAAACCTCCAGCTTTCCTCTCTTTCTTTCAGAATCTGTGAGTGCTTGGAAATGAGAGAGGTGTATTCCTCTTTTTTTTCCGGAGAGGGGAAGGTTCCAGTGGACGATTCTTCGAACTCAGCAATGACCTTTTCAGCTTCCTTTAATGTCAGATTGTCCTGAATGCGTTTTTAATGTGCCCAGTTCTTGGTGATTTGTTTGAGTTCA
>APFE030758132.1:0-22947 GCA_000404065.3 Pinus taeda | reverse complement strand
TTAAATTTTTATTAAAAGAATTTACTAAAGTGTTATAATTCCTAAACCCTAAACACTTGACTTAGATAATAATGTATATAGAATATTTTGACTAAATAATGATTTATTGGTTTTATTATAACTATTGTGACCATATAATTAGATGGATTGAAAGCTGCTACAACCATCACTCTATGATAAGAATCAAAAAGATAACCCCATTATACATATTGCATTAAAAAATTCATAAAAATTAACTAAAATATATTATTATTATTAATGGAGTTTATCGATGTAGATTCACCCCCACTATTATTATGGGAATCCTTTAATTGGAAATAATTGTTCTTACATTACCATGGATTAGAAATACCACATGCCCAATATGATGTGCTGATATGCCATCTTTTAAAATTAATTAATGTGAAATAGTTTAATTATTAGAGTATATTTAACTTGAAAATAAATCTTATCATTGATATGCCAATATTACCATGAATATTCCAACATATTCCATGGGTCCATAAATCTCATGATTGACATGTCAATATTACCATGAATATTCGAACATATTCCATGGGTTCAAAAATCTTATGATTTATATGTCAATATTACCATGAATATTACAACATATTCCATGGGGTTCAAATATCTACGATGAACCTAGAAATTAAATTAGAATTATGGAAGATCTATTCTTACGATTACCATAGTTATAGGCATATATATATTTGAATTTATTTTGAATTTAAGTTAAAAGAAAACATTAACATTAAATTAAAACATACTAGCGAAGGCATATAAATTAAATTGATCGAACTACAAATAAAATTCAATCCATGATAACCATGAAAATGGTTACCCCAATATTTCTATCACATTTCATATATTAAAAAAAGCATAGAAATTAACTAAATTAGAACTATGAAAGATATATTCTTCTCATTAGCACAATTATCGGCATATCTAATTTGGAATTTATTTTCAATTTAAGTTAAAAGAAAATTTTAACATTAAATTAACAAACTAGGGAAGCCATATAAATTAAATGGATTTAAATGCAAATAAAATTTAATCCATGACAATCATCAAAACGTGTAACACATAGAACCTATCACATTTCCTAGATTAAAAAAAGAAGAAGAAATTAACCAAATTATAACTTTATTATAGGCCATATTGTGATTATTTATAATAATATTTTTTTCATGCATATTTCAGCAAAAAATAATCTTAATGGAAAATTTTACCGATGAAATTTAGCCCTTGGTCTAAATTAGAGGGTTTCGAATTTTGAATGGAAAATGGTTTTGTATCATATTGCATTATTAATAGTAGCCCCAAGATTATTTTATAAGAAAAATATGTATGGAGGTTAGCATAACCTTATTTCAATGGAGGAGATACTAATTTCCATTTACCCCAATTTTCAAGGACAGGGATTTATGGTACCCATTTCTACCTTCTCGTTTGATTCTAAATGAGCTCTTTATTTCACTGGCCCTTATGTCATGGTATTGAGATTAGTTTGAAGAGAACGACCCAGATTTAAGTATTCAATAGTCTTCTTTCCATTTTCTAACCTTTCAAATGATTAATGATTTTCATATCTAATACAGGAGGCTTGTGTATTTTCTTGACATTCCAATACCACGAGCATTCTCTCCTTTCCCTCCTTATTTTTTTTCTTAATTTCTGGGAGATGTAATAATTGTTTGTCTGGAAACCTGACCAAACAAGTAACCTTAAATGTTTGAAAATATGAAAAGAAAATATATATTTTATGGCTCTCAAATACAATACATGAGATTTATCTATATGGCCATAGACAACAGAGCTAAGACAAGGAAACGTAAATGAAAGCTAAAGATACATAGGCAGATAAGCATGCATGCATATTTCCGGGGATCAATATCCTTTACAGCAGTTAGATGTTTACTCCTAGGAGTGCACCCATGACCACGAGGAAGCCCCATTTTCCATTAAGTTCTTGCAAGCACGCCACTTGTATGACCAGCATGAACAATTGAACCTTCCATATCGGCAAACACTTCGTTGCTTTTTAGGATTATGTCCCTCATCGAAAAGATCCCTTTTCTACCTAAGTGATCTCTTCTTGAATTGGTTAAGTGTTCAAATCCCTCTAATGATTGGTTGCGCTCTCAAGTCAAATTTCAGCTCCAGAATAACCTATCCCTTCATAGTAATATGCTCCTCGCTACACATTAGGACTTTTTCTAGGCATGGAAAACAACAACAAAAAATGAGAAGCCTATGCCACACTCAAATGGTTCAACAAGAGTGGAGAAACCCAAACACAACCCCCTATCCTTGCCAGGATCTTCTAGTGGAAGAGCCATCTTGAGGCCTAAAACTTCTACAAGAGAAGAACATGGAAAAAACCAATGATTAGGAATAAAAATGTATAAATAAATATTCTTAACGTACCTAGGCCCAATGTCTCTACTAGGTTCCTCGGGGGTGTTATCACTCGTCTCGATCTCTAAGGCTAAGGAAGAGTCGAGCTGAGGTAACCATAGACCAGTCTTTTGAATTGGTAGCTAGCCCTACCAAGCCATAGAGGGCTCTCTCCAAAGGATCACAACCAAGAGGGCTGGATAGATTAGGGTTTTACACTAGATATGGTGTGCAAAGTTTGTTTAATTTGATTTGGTGGGGTTATTGGAAGAGGATTAGGTCTAAGAGACTAGGTTTCCGAAAAATAGGGTATGATTGTAGACATCTAAGTCTACATTTATAGAGAATATCATGCATAAAAATATTATGCACAACATTTTATATTTTGTTAACAGACCATGCAATAATAGACTTTCTTTGATAATTTGAATTAGGATTTGGTTATGCAAGATAACGATAATTGGAAGGATTGTTTCAATATAGACATGTCTAGGAATAAATTCAAGATAAGAAATCATTTATAGCTTATACAAAAAAATAAGTTATTTAGACCTCCATAGTAATGCTTGAGAACAACAAATTTTGGAGATTAGTTGGTCCATCTTAAACATTATAATTTTTTAAACAAGAATATAATTTGAAGTAGAAAAATAATTTATGTTCCCTTCAATTTTTTTTGGAGATTAGTTGGTCCATCTTAAACATTATAATTTTTGAAACAAGAATATAATTTGAAGTAGAAAAATAATTTATGTTCCCTTCAACTTTTTTTGGATTTTGTAAGCTTCTGATGCCATTTTAGTTATACTAGAGTAGTCACCTTTGTTTTATCCTTCAAAATCTCACACAAAAGTATACTAATTGTCATGTAAATTGTTGTTCCATTACATATTCTATTCAAAGTTTAACTAATTAGTATCAACTAAACCCTTTAAATTGATAAATTTCGTTTTCATGTTCAACTTAAATATAGAGAAAAAACTATCTCCATTCACAACATACACCAAAATATAAAGATATCAGAAATAGAAATTTAAATACTCTTACTGAAGTTTAGGATCCATATTCAAGAAGTTCATAATGTTATTGAGAAGAAAGGGTTGTATGCCCAACTAGCTTATAGAGTTATATGTCAAGTAGATTTGATTGAATTTATTGTTCTTCCACATTCAAGGTATGTTCTAAATTATTTATTATAACAAGGTTAGTATATGTCAATTTCAAACCACAATTTAGATAGAAATGGGTTCTATATTTTATGTTTTACTTTGAATTCCATTTTTTCACTTTAAAAGCAAACCAATGCTATTTTAAATTTTAACTTTTAACTTTGCCATCAACAATTCGGTTTTACTAACTTTGAAATTTCCAATCTTTTACCTCACAAAAAATTAAGTGTTTTTTGTTTAAATTTAACTTTTAATATTTTACATTACATTTTTTAAATTGAAAAGTTAATTGTTTTTGTTTGTTTGTTTTTTTAATTCAAATTAAAAAGTTAATTATTTTTGTTTGTTTGTTTTTTTTAATTCAAATTTACCTGTTGTATTTGTTTGTGTAACTTTCAAGAATGTAATTAATATTAAGCGTTCTAAATTTAGATATCCACTTTAACATTTAGTTAAGAGCTAGCGGAGTTTCTTGCAAGCCGATTTCACCATAGCTAACTTTTTTGGTTTTGTTTTTGGAATTTTCAAGAATGTATTTAATATTCTGGTTTCTAAATTTATGTAACGTTTTGCTTTTTTCCATTTTAAAAAGCTGTCACAGGGTTATGATCACTACTATATCCTTATCAGAGGGTTATCCATCACTACCATATGGTTATCCATCACTATCACAACAACAATTCAACGTCGGATTCCATCACTACCGTATGTTTATCCATCACTATCACAACAACAAAGCAACGTGCCACACAACATAACGGAATTGTTCTTGAAAAAGTTGAAAAGAATGAGACTATGGCTGAAAATGACCGGACGAATTACCCACTCAACATTGATTTCTCTGTGAAACGGTTTCCCACTCAGCATGGATTTCTCTGTGAAACGGTTGTTCAAGAAAGGAGACATATATCCGTTGAAAACTTTGAACCGACTCGAGATTTTTCTTCGAAACGTTTGTTCAAGAACGGATAGATAGATAGATATCCGTTGAAAGAAACGATATATAGAAGACTTACTGCAGAAATCTGTCAATTGGTCTTGTCCGATATTTCTATGTGGACCGATATGTTTGTGTGGTCTGATAAGTTTGTGTGCTAAGTCTGTGCGTGTGGGTATGCTTGAGCGAGAGGAGTCTGTGCGTGTGGGTATACTTGAGTGAGAGGCGACGATGCAAACAATTTCCCAACTTCAGCGGAAGGGTGACCGAATTGCTAAACAGTCACTGTTCTTCGACGGTAATGCCTTTTTTCTATTGCATTCTGCTTTTGTCTACTCTCATATAGACACCATCATTTCATTTTAGTTCATTTCTACAATTGCAATGTTTTATTTCAAATCTCATGAAAAAATGTTAGAACTTATATAATATAAAGTGATATTGTTTTTCTATTAAAACCTATATTATGAAATTAAATAGTAATATAAATGTTTTTTAAGATTAATTTTCATCTATGTTTTTAATGGAATGGCCCAACGACATCATGTGTGTATAAATTTCTAGAGCACGCTAGAGTAGAGTAGACTAGACTAGACTAGAGTAGAGTAGGCTGGAGTAGGGTAAACTAGGCTAGGCTAGAATAGATTAGGCTAGAGTAAGCTAGGCTAGGCTAAGCTAGAGTAGGCTACACTGTGATAGGATAGAGTACGCTAAGGTCAGCTAGGTTAGGGTAAGCTAGATTAGAGTAAGCTATGCTAGGCTAGGCTAGAGTAGGCGAGCATAGGGTAAGCTAAGCTAGCTTAGGTTGTTAGGATAGAATAGACTAAGCTAGGTTAAGCTAGAGTAGACTAGGCCAGTCTAGGCTAGGCTAGTTTAGGATGGAGTAGGTTAAATTAGGCTAAAATAGGTTAGGCTAGCCTAAAGTAGGCTAAAACAGGCTAGGCTAGGGTAGGCTAAAGTAGCTTAGGAAAGAGTAGACTAAGCTATAGCAGGCTAGGATAAGATAGGATAAAGTAGACTAAGGTAGGCTAGGCTAGGCTAGGCTAAACTAGGCTAGTAGGCTAGAGTAGACTGGGCTAGGCAAGACTAATCTTTAGTAGGTTAGGCGAGGATAGTATAAAGTAAGCTAAGGTAGGCTAGGCAAGGCTAGGCTAAAATAGGTTAGTCTAGGCTAGAGTAAGCTAGTGGGATAGAGTATGCTAAACTAGTATAGGCTAGAATAGTCTAGGCTAGAGTAGGATAGAGCAGGCTAAGCGTGTCTAAGATAGGATAGAGTAGGCTAAGCCACGCTAAAGTAGGATAGAGTGGGCTAAGCTTGTCTAAAGTAGGATAGAGTAGGCTAGGCTAGAGTAGGCTAGAAAAGTGTAGGATATGATAAGCTAGGTTAGTCTAGAGTAGGAAAGAGTAGGCTAGAATAAAGTAGTCTAGGCTAGGTTAGGTTAGCATAGGCTAAAGTAGGCTTAACTAGGCTAGGCTAGGCTAAACTAGGGAAGGGTAGGCTTAGATAGGCTAGCAAAGAGTAGGCTAGGGTATGCTAAGCTATGCTAAGCTAGGCTAGGCTAGACTAGGATAGAGTTTTCTAGGCTAGTCTAGGCTACATTTAGGTAGGTTAGAGTAGCATAGGCTAGGGAAGGGAAAGCTAGGCTATGTTATTCTAGGATAGAGTAGGATAGGATAAGATATGATAGGATAGGCTAGGCTAGAGTAGGATAGAGCTGGTTAGGCTAGTCCATAATAGGGTAGATTGGGCTAGGCTATTGTAGCTTAGAGTGGGCTAGGATAGAATGGGTTAAGCTAGGATAGAGTAGGTTAGGATTGGATAGAGTAGGCTAGGCATGACTAAACTAGAGTAGACAAGGCTAGGTTAGGCTAGTGTATGATAGTAAGTTAGGCTAGGATAGATGAGATTAGGCTAGGCAAGGCATGAGTAGGCTAGGCTAGACAAGGCCAGACTACGGATGGCTAGGGTTGGCTAGGCTAATGTAGGGAAACCTAGGCTAGGCTAGTCTAGGATACACTATAATAGGCTAAGTTAGGCTAGGCTACTCTAGGTTAGGCTAGATTAGGCTAGGTTAGAGTAGGCTAAGCTATGGTAGGCTAGAGTAGGCTAAGCTATGTTAGGCTAGAGTAGGCTAGGCTAGACTAGAGTAGCCTAGAGTAGGCTAGGCTAGACTAGACAAGGCTAGAATAGTCAAGGCTAGGCTAGGCTAGCATAGGCTAGGCTAGGCTAGGCTAGAGTAGGCTAGCCTAGATTAGGTTAGGATTTAATAAGCTAGGGTAGGGTAGGATAGGATAGAGTAGGTTAGGCTGGGTTAGGAAAGGAAAGTGTAGGCTTAGTTAGGCTAGGAAAGAGTAGGGTAGGCTAGGCTAGGTTATGCTAGAGTAGGATAGAGTTCGCTAGGCTAGGCTAGAGTAGGATAGAGTTGGCTAGGCTAGTATAGGTTAGGATAAAGTAGGTTAGAGTAGCTTAGACAAGGAAAGGCTAGGCTAGGCTAAGCTATGATAGCATAGAGTAGACTAGGATAGCATAGGATAGGCTAGGCTGAGCTAGAGTAGGATAGAGTTGGCTAGGTTAGTCTAGGTTAGGCTAGAGTAAGTTAGGGTAATGTAGCTTAGAGTAGGCTAGGATAGGATGGGTTAGGCTAGCCTATGATAGCATAGGATAAGCTTGAGTAGGCTAGAGGAAACATGGCCAGGGTAGGCTAGAGTAGGATTGTAGGCTAGGCTAGGCTAGGTTAGACAAGGCTTGAGTAAGCTAGGCTAGACAAGACTAGGCTAGGCAAGGCTAGGCCAGACAATTTTAGGCTAGGCAAGGCTAGGCTAGGCTACGCAAGCATAGGCTAAGGTAGGCTACGCTAGGCTTAGCTAGGCTAGTGTAGGCTAAGCTAGGCTAGAGTAAGCTAGGGAATGATAGGATAGGATGGAATAGGCTAGGGTATGTTAGAATATGGTAGGTTAGGTTAGGCTATGCTAGGCTAGGCTAGGATAATGTTGGCTAGGCTAATCTATGCTAACCTAGAGTAGGCCATGCTAAAGTAGGTTAGAGTAACCTAGGTTAGGCAAGGCTAGGTTAGGTTAGATAAAGCTAGGCTAGCAAAGGATACGCTGGTTCAAGATAGAGTAGGTAAGGATGGGAAAGAGTAGGCTTACTTAGGCTAGGAAAGAGTAGGCTACGTTAGGTTGGGTTAGGCTGACATAGGATATAGTTGGCTAGGCTAGGCTAGGCTAGGTTAGGCTAGGCTAGCCTAGAGTAGGATAGAGTTGGCTAGGCTAGTCTAGGCTAGGCTAGGCTAGGTTAGGCTAGGCTAGCCTAGAGTAGGATAGAGTTGGCTAGGCTAGTCTAGGCTAGGCTAAAGTAGGTTAGAGTATCCTACGCTAGGAAAGGCTAGGCTAGGCTAAGCTATGATAGGATAAAGTAGGCTAGGATAGCATAGGATAGGCTAGGCTAAGCTAGAGTATGATAGAGTTGGCTAGGTTAGTTTAGAATATGTTAGAGTAAGCTAGGCTAATGTACCTTTGAGTAGCCTAGGATAGGCTGGGTTAGGCTAGCCTAGGATAGAGTAGGCTAGGCTTGAGTAGGCTAGAGGAAACATGGCTAGGCTAGGCTAGGCTAGGCAAGGCTAGGGTAGGGGACACTGGCCACAGAATATTTAACATATCTATATGCTAAAATAGTTTTCATATCATAAAGACAAGAACATAGTCCCACGATATACATTTGAGTCACCAACACAATAAAAAGTACATAAATCTACATTATAAATGGGAGCAAGTATTACAAATGGTAGCTTTATGAGTCTACCGACAACATTCTAGTAGATTTCACATTTTCAGGCCAAGGAAAGAGCATTCTTAATCAATATTGTTCCATAATACCTCACACTTATCTCTTTGTGTGTTCTAGTTTCTCTACGAAAATAACCCCCAGAAAGCCCTGAATGTAGTTATTTCATTTTTTTTTTAGAATCTTCCCATTCCAAACAACGAAGAAAAACTCCACCAATTTTGTTTTCTGAAAAGGATGTTATTCATTACATTGAAAGGAGTTTATTTGAGTATTAATTATTTTATTTTCCTCACATCTAAATAATGAGTAGTGTCATGCATTGGGAAGATATTGATATCAATATACCGTGAGTAATAATTATCTCGAACACATGAAATTTCATTCTAAGTTAAAAATAATTCATCATTTGAATATAAATCATTGTCATGTGCATAAATAGAATCAACAAATAGCTTACAAATACCTTTTCCTCTAACAATTTGGGATGGTTTTATGTCAATGTCATATTGCTGGAGAGCTATCCCCCTTCAAAAGCATAGCTCATAAATGTGATAGGGATTTCATTATTTTGACTGTTCTTTTGGGTGATAACAACAAAATATGCACTATCAGATGCAAGCATGTGCATAGTGAAGTTGTTAGCAAAATTAGGACTTATTTATCAAGCCACAACAATCAATGTCCATTTCCCTGTAGACGTTGACACTAGAATTAATTAGCCCAGTAATCATCATATAATAAATAGTGATCCATATATTTTTAAAGGTAATCTTATGCTAATCTACATGATAGACCATAACCTAGTTGTAAACGAATAATTTTTCCAATAAAAATAACATATCAAAGCCAGAGACGTGTTGTAAAATCTACTCCATGGGTGAAACATGATAGTATTCCTTATCTTAGGATTTATTAAGATTGAAAGAATGGACACAAAGTTGAATATCACTATTTTTATTTCTTACAAGAACTAGATTTTCTAACCACTGAGTGTGTTAGATAGTAAATATTATCCTAGCTGCTAGACATTTATATAATTCACTTTTAAAAGAAGATTCAAGTTTGGGATTCAATCTTCTAAGTTTCTATTGAAAAGGAGTTGTTTAAGGTTTCATTGCAATCACATTTTTCGTTACATTTTGGTTAAAGTATTTAAATCATCATAAGTCCAAGTGAACACATGTTTTAATTCCTTAAACATAGGATGAAATATGACATTTCGTTTTTAAAACAGTCAACCCTTAATTTTGTATTTTTTGGATTGACTTTACTTCATAAATTGATAGTTTTATATGGCATAGAGGAAATATTTGTTTTAGAATTCGCAACCACTATAAAGTTTTCATGGAGATCATAACAATTCTCTAATTGGAAAATACATTTTAAACCCTAAGCATTTTATAGCATTTTAGCAATCATTTTGTAACCTTTTTTTAAGTGTTTATTAAAAGCTTTTATTAAAATTTTATAAACCTTAAGCCTTAAACCCCAAACCATAAGCATTTTATAATGTTTTAAACCCTAAAAACTAAACCCTAATCATTTTATAACATTATAATATAAAACCCTTAAGGAGAAATCAAATTACCTTGTAAATGCCCCTAGTCACCAAGTAAACAGGGAGCAAATTCCAACACAAATGTAACCAAGGACAAGGCTTAATGTAGAATGAGAGCAATAGAGAATTTTTTTACTGCATACAAAAAAAATTAGTTTAATATGTGAGTTTTGTTAGATTAACAGATCTATTATGGAACCTTGGAACTTAAATTGAGATATAGTGCATAAAAGAACCCATACAAGAAATTACAATGAGTACGAAAGAAAAAGGATGGAAAAGCAAGAAAGAAGCATTATATATTGTTTCAAAGAGGTAAGTAAATACAAGAAACTATATGCATACAAATATATTAGTGAAATGCGAATGAAATACCTCTTCTTTAAGAGAGAAGGATGAACACTACTATTTATAACCAAGTTTTCCACGAAAATATCTATCTGTGAGGAAAACACATGACAATTTTTGAATTGATAAAGGATGGAATTGATAACTTGGATAACAATGTTGGTTTTGAACATTGCCAAGGTAGAAAATGTAGGATGAGGAAAATATATTAGTATATAATGGAATAACCCTTACTTATAGGAGTAAGTTTAAATGTTGCTCACTTGTAATTTACTTGGAGTGAAGGGAACCTAGAAAAAGGTAAATAGGAACAAAGGTGACTATAGTGAGTAGAGACAATATAGGGAACTAACTCTATAGAATGGAAAGTATATAATTTGAAATGAATTAGAGGGAACAAAACCATAAACTAAGTGGTGTTATAGAAGGAGATCTTGTAGTTAAATTATAATCATATTAAATGAAATTGATATCCTTTGCAACAAACAATGTCAATGGAAAATAATGTGATACATTAAAGCAATAACTATATATAGCCAAAAATTGAATTAATAAATTTTCAATCTTTAGAATCCAAAATAGATTCCTTGTAACGTAATGAAAATTAATAGCTTATACTAGTAGTATATGACATGGAAATGGGGTAGATAAAACAATATAGAATGCTAGTACTTTAGATTCATGATCAATTTTAATAATGTTAATGCAAAAAGTTTTTTTTTAGTATGAGATGGACCCATGTTACACTTAGCTTACTCTAGCCTAGCCTATCCTAGCCTGCTTTAGCAAAACTAAATCTATTCTAGCCTACCCTATTTAAGTCTAGCCTACAGTAGTCTATCATAGTTTACTGTAGCTTATCCTATCCAACTCTAGCCTAACTTACTCTAGCATAATTGTTCTTGGCCTACTTTCACCTAGCTTAGCATACTCTAGCCTATCCTAGCCTATCCTATCCTAGACAAGCATAGCTTCCAGTAGGTTGGCCTACCCTAATCTATCCTAGCTTAATTTGGTCTGTCCTAGCCTCACCTATTCTAGGCTACCATGGCCTACTTTACTCTAGCCTAGCCTATTGTAGCCTAACTTACTTTAGCCTAGCATACTGTAGCCTACACTAGACTAGCCTACATTACACTAGCCCTAGCATAGCCTACTTTATCCTCACCTCCTCCACCTTCACATCCTCTTCCACCACCTCCTCCTACTCCACCACCACCACCACCTCCACCTCCTCCTCCTACACCTCCACCTCGTCACAAAACCTAAAAAAAACCAAAATTGCATATCATTTCATTCTCTTTATTTAGAATACTTATTGATTCATTCTTTAGAGTGATAATTAAGATATCAATATATACATGATAATGTAACAAATAGTATCAAAAGCCATTGACAAAAATAACACCCAAGTCAATTTTTATTTTTAATATCCAAAACTATTTAAAATCAATAGATTAATTATATAAAATATTGAAAAAATAAGATAAACAAAAAGAAGAATTACGATAGACATAAATTCTGGTAACATACAAACACAACACGAAAAAACTTCATAAAACCTCCACTGGTCATAAGCATTATTATTGTCGTGTTCCATCGTACTTCATGGAAATTATTGTTATGTTATGGGTTCTATTTTCCTGACGGAAGCCCCTGTGGCTTGAGCTAATAGTTTTCAGTTTACAACATATGCAACATTTTTCTGTGGACAGTACATATATAATACAATATTTTGTTTTTTAAAGAACTTGTGCTATTGCATTTATATACTGAATAATTTGATTTTCCCTAAACTAATCATTTACTTTCTTGATAATCACTACATTGCCACGAAATAAGAAATTAACCACATCAAGAAAATTTAAAACACAGAAGAAGATCAAATACTGTATGGATTCATGAAGCCATTTGACAGCTTCCATGCGATATTCCTATCCCGCAGACTTCATACAAATCTTCAATAATTTCTTCGGAGAAACTTTTTATTAGAAAATCGATCCACACGATAACGTCCTCCGCAGACATGTTCAAATGTAAATTGTCTCGCGCATATTTATTCCTTTGCTAGTGGTTGTCATGGATCACCATCTGTCAGACATGGTATTGCGTGAGTATAACCACTCGTCACCTTTGCAGAAACCACAAATTGAATGTTTGGAAGTGAACAGGCTCCCAAGATAAACGACAACAACATTGTGGATCGAAGGCACAACATCATATATTCAGTCTGAGCTTCTGCAAGAAAGATACATAGAAGCGTGGATCGAACACACGACCTTCATATATTCAGTCTTACGCTCTCCTAACAAACACACAGAGGCAACAACATTGTGGATTGAACACACGACCTTCATATATTTTTAATTTCTTTAATGGGCAAACATTGAAACAATTGAGAGAGATTGCTATTTTGAAACCTGGTCTGAACGATGAAGAAACGACTATGAATTCCAGATTAACTAAATGCTATGGTTGAATAGATTGCATTGTGAAATCCACCTTGAACAATGAGGCTTAACTAAATGTTAGGGTTGAGTTAAATAGATATCAATTACAACAACCCAAAAAAAAGCAAAATGGAAAAAGGCAAAATGTTACACTAAATTTAGAAAGTGGAATATTAAATACATTATTGAAAATGCCAAAAACAAAAACAAAAAAGTTGCGATGGTGAAATCCACTAGCTCTTAACTAAGAGTTGAATTCAACAAATATTAATTACAACAGCCAAGAAAAGCAAAACGTTGTCTAAGTTTAGAACACTTAATATTAATTGTGTTCTTAAAAGTTACACCAAAAAAACAACAAGTAACTTTGGATTAAAAAAACAAAGAAACAAAAATAATTAACTTTTAACTTTGAATAAAAAAAAAAAAAACAAAAATAATTAACTTTTAAATTTTAAAAAATGTAGAGTAAAAATTAAAAGTTAAATTAAAAAAAAAACAAATGAAAATAATTAACTTTTAATTTTGAATTAAAAAAAACAAAAAAACAAAAAAAATTAACTTTTAAATTTAAAAAAAATGTAAAGTAAAAAATTGAAAGTTAAATTTAAAAAAAAAAACACTTAATTTCTTGTGAGGTAAAAGATTGGAAATTTCAAGGTTAGTAAGACAGAATTGTTGATGGAAAAATTAAAAGTTAAAATTTAAAATAACATTGATTTGCTTTTAAAGTAAAAAATTGGAATCAAGTAAAACATAAAATATAGAACCCATTTCTATCTAAATTTTAGTTTGAAATTGACATATAGTAACCTTGTTATAATAAATAATTTAGAACATACCTTGCATGTGGAAGAACAATAAATTCAATCAAATCTACTTGACATATAACCTTATAAGCTAGTTGGGCATACAACCCTTTTGTAATATCCCTATCATAAATAACCATAACCCTGAGTAAAGTAATTCAAGATTACGAATCAGTTATTAACTGATTCTTGGTTGTTGTGGAACTGAACGAGAATAAAGGAAACGAGGGAAGGCGCGGAGCATATGGGGAGAAAGGTAGGAGCGGGAGCCAGGACTATTCCGGGAGAAATTATCAAGAACTCAGTTGTTGAACAAAGAAGTGGGGAATGAAGTCTCGCTGCCTTCCAAAGCTCTTCCTGGTCTAGTAATGGCGTTACAGACTGTCAAGAAAGATGCTGGGAGCTTAACCTCCCTTCTATCCTCCCTTCGCCTCGCTCTGTCTCAAGTTTCTGGTAGCTCTATATATCACATGAGGTGTACAATGATGTTGCAGGCCAAGTGCAAGAATTCGCACCTGATGCAACACATGGGAAGTTTATCAGTTCAACTATTGTCTCCTAATGGTGGTCAGCGGGAAGAGATCTGTTGTCTTCAATATTTTCCACTGGTTAGAAGGGAGACTATTGGGTGTTAAGTAGAGGCATACGTATGGTGGGCCGAGAAGCATGTTCCATTATTTACACTGTCAAATGCGCGCCATTAGCTCCGGGAATGCCATTTAAAATCTGCAAATCTGCCTATTGGAGTGAGGCAAAAGTACAGATAAGTAACTTGCAAATTACGAGTTTATTCACTTTCTTTCTGAAAAGATAAGTATAAATATATTATTTGCATTGAGGCAAAAGTACAGATAAGTAACTTGCAAATTACGAGTTTATTCACTTGCTTTCTGAAAAGATAAGTATAAATATATTATTTGCATTCTATTTCTTGAAACGAAAAGATGCAATATGAATAATTATTGCACATAAAATCTAAGTAAATGGTTATTCTTCAACTAAGATTGGAGTAATTTTTATGAGAGTGCGTTAAAGATATTTGACAAATTCTAGAGAAACATAAGTACACATGTTATTTAGATTCTATTTCTTGAAAAGAAAATAGGCAATATGCACACAGAATCTAAGTAAATGTGTAGATTTAATTACAAAGATTACATGTGAAACTTGTGTGTTAAAAACTAAGTAGATTTGTCATTTTTCTTGGAATAAAATCCTTGCTAAATATAGCCCAAAATATCTTCTTGAGAAAATAAGACGAGGCATATAAACATCCTGAGGACATAGCCTGAAAAGTGGCCAAGATTTCTTGAATTAAAATATGTATTTCTATTTAATAAAAGTTTTCTTTGAAAAAGATATATATGCTAATTGCATTATGATTCTAGCTAGTCTCTAAGTTCTAGTAAAATAACTATGCATTACATGCATGATAGATATAGCTAATGATGTGCTTCTAGGCACATAGATATTCTCTTCTAACTTTCTTGAAAAGAGTATGTGTTATATACACATAAATATAGTTCCATTTTAAAAAAGTGTGTATACTTCATGTATGAACAATGATGGCTTTTATGTGAAATCTCTTGAAACAAAAATAGAGTTTCCTACTCTTAAAAGACATATGAATAGTGTTCATATCATATCAAGAACCCTACTTGTTTCAAAAAAGATTATGTGCATTGAAGTAAAAGTAATTGTGTTAGGAAAGACACATGTTGCATGCACGTAAGGGTAGCTATTGTGATTTTGTGTGTACATAGAGAAAGTGGTCATGTTAACTTTCTTGAAAAATATAATCTCTTGAAAGATTGTCTTGTTAGATGAGTTGTGTTGCCTTCTTGATTTTGATCCATAAAGGGTAAGATAACCTTGTTTTTGTATCTTGATTTTATGCATAAAGATGAATATCTTTAATAATTTCTCGAAAGGGAAGCTTGAGAATCCTTCATATAGGAATATAGTGAAATGAGGTTATAATGACTTCCCTTAGGAAAGAATTATGTAATTGTTTACATGAAATGTTGATAGAATTCTAGAAAAGGGATTATGTGTTGCATACTTTCAAGGAGGGCTCTTATCATGGCTCTTATGATAAGCTACTGTATGCGTAAAGAATAGTCAATGTGTTCTAAAGATATATTCTTTGTATGGTTAGAAGAACTATTGGGCCATATTTCTTTAGGAAAATGATAGGTGATTACTATTATGCTCACATAACTATTATCTTAGCTTCTTGTTGAATGAGATGTGTATGCACACGAGATTTGTGTTAGCTTTCTTTAGAAAGGATATATATATATTCGCATGCAGGAAAAGACTACAGGTTGTGTGAGAATGCTTTATATATTCGCATGCATCAAAAGTGATAGCTAAGGGACTAATTCTTTTGACAAAGTTTATGTAAATTTTCATGCAAGAAGATTATAACTGATATTTTAGTTAGTCCCTTCAAAGGAATGCCTTAGTGCTTTTGCCCTTTAAGAATATGTGCAGTGCTAGTTAATATGATTATTTATAAATGTAATCATGATGTCAATGTTGATAACGAGAACATGGACTTGTAAACTGATGTGTTGTATGTTTTAAAGCGAGACATGGAGTTGTAAAACTAATGATTAGTTCTCTTAAAGAGAAATATGCATTAGTGTGAATAAGCATTGTGAAAAGTAGAATAAGAATTTACTTGAAGATATGCACTAGTTAATTAGTATGTTATGCTTGCTCATGCAGATGAGTAGATGTTAAAAGATCTCTTTTAGAGGTCGATTATTGATTCATTAATATGGTATCTAATCTTGTTGTCAAAGCTTGTTGACGATAGCATTGACAGGAAACGATGGCGGTTGGTGCCAAAGAAAAGTGATGTTTAACATTGTGGCAGGAAAAGGATTAACGGGCCATGCAGATGAGTTAGAGTTGCAGGATCGTCCATTGCTAGAACAATCATGCCACAAGAAATGTTGTATGTGGCAGTATGTAAGTAAAAGATTACATGGAAACTGTATTAGCTTTTAGCTAGTTATGTGACAACTTAATGATAATTCATTGTAATGATTTCATAACAATGGTTAAGGGATGGGATCCCTTATGAGCCATTGAGTGAGGGGTGAAAACCCTCACGAGCGTTTAATAATAATATTAAACGTTTGCTGGTTTTCAGGGGTTTTCAGGGTATATTGGTGTTCAATGGTGTGATTGCCTTTTGTGTCAGTTTGATGATGATGAATCCTTGATGTTGATGGTTCTTTATTTGATGGCATGATCATATTGTCCAAGTATGAGATTAATTAATATGTTTATGGAAAGTATGAAATGGATGCAAGGATTCATGAGATAGTTTATGATATTACACTACCACAGTGGTGGTTAAAGGTTATGCAATGGTTATGAAACTTACTGTCTTTGATGGCAATTTACTTGATGTACTAATGAATACTCTATCTAATGGTTAATGATGAATTGTGGAGTTGTGAATTGGATAATTACTTGTGGTAATTTGTATAAAAAAATTCTAACTCCCTACTTTTACATGCGAGGTTACTGGGGTATGTTACAAGTGGTATCAGAGCTAAAGGTTGCAGTACTGGCACCTTTGGGAATTGGTAAGCAGAAAAGAAATTGAGGTACGCCATCAATGGTCATTAACTCAGGTATGAGTCAACCATTCACATATTGATTTACGTAGTACACTACTCTCGGCATGCTATGTGTGATTCATGTTTATAACTTCTTTGAGTAGTAAGTAATAAAGTTGTTGCGTAACTATGTTCATGACATTGGATTCCTGATGATGATAAAAGACAATGAAACTTTTGTCTCACTTATGAAAAATCTTGAACACTCATTGACGAAAGTGACAATCAACAACCCACTTTTGATTTGCAAATATGGTGATAACAATGATGTATTTATTAAACAGGATTGATGTTGCAATGAACTAATTTTAATGAGTCAATGCATGAATGTAAAATACGGGGATTTCCTTGGATTTGACGATATGGTGTTTAAAAAAAAAAAAGAGACTGTGCAAGACAAGCAGGGGCAAGAGCCAGTGCATGCGCAACATCCACCTGAAGACGGTCATAAATATTTGCCAGTTGTGGTGCATGGAATGAATCTTTAAAGGGAAATATCAAGACGGAGCCGGAGGAGGAAATAATTGGTACTTATGGTAATGCTTTGCACTTCAACCATCGTTTTGGACCCTTTGTACATGATTTCTCATCTGTGAGGCCCTTGTCGAGCTCCGTGGTGGTGTAGCATAATGAAGAGAAAGATTTAAGAGCGGTTTTGACATCGGGATCTTGCGGTTGCCAGGAAAAAGATAAGTATCTTGCTCGATTCTCTTGAATTAAAATATGTGCATGTTATTATATTTACAATATTGCATTCTGAGAAGATAGTTCTCGTAATTTTTGTTCCTGGTTTTCCAGATTTTTAACTGTCTATTTCTGTGCTATTTGATATGGATATTTTGGCATGCAGTAGAAAACTTTATCTGCTTGAATCGACTTGATTGTAATAACTAATTTTTGATTCAGTCTTGGCATAGATGCTTGAAGATGATTGGTAGTTGATATTGGTTAGTATTGCATGACTAACCAATAGAACTTATATGCATTAATTGCATTAGATTTAAGATTATTACAATTCGTAAACAAGTGATGGTTGATTGATGTCACATGCGTGGAATGTGTATGATGATTTTATGAGAAGAGTTCTTAATTTTACTCACCATGAGAATGCTTGATGAATAGTGTATGCTTATGTCTTAATTGTTTGAGATTCACTAGCATGGTATGTGTTTATGTTAATCATTACTAGTTGTGAGATAAAAATCCTTTGAGCCTCGATTTAATGATGGTTGAATTTATCTCTACTATGGGAATGACGGATTCTTATGCATGTTGCATTCTAGTGTGAAGTTAATTGTAGAGGCATGTTCAGTGGGTAACATTTCTAGGACCCATTCATGGTAGAACTACATGTGACAATTATTCATAAATAGACTACCTATGTTAATAAAGTTATTAGTAAAATCTAACTACCTTCCCCAACTATAGATGCTTTCAAAGGAAAAAGGAAGCAAGGAGAAGGGAGAAGACCATGCTGTAGGGACAGACGGAGAAGGGAAAATAATCGGTAAGTTTGGTGGTGACCAGATAGTGCTTGATGTGCATGTGAGTATTCCTTTGACCATGCTTAAGGAGTTGGAAAATGATAAGTATAGTGTGTTGATGTTAGTGATTTTCGTAATGTCTCCTTAAAGTCATTATTCTGAAATGGTCACATAGTAGTGATAAGATAATTGTTGCATCTAACATCAAGTGGTAACTCTAGTGAATGTGTGACACTTAGGGGATCATGTTTCTATTTGCATAAGTAGAGGAATTGCTTCCAATAAGGGTAGTTTAATTAGTTAGCTATGCATGTTGAACCAACGGTTGGTCAGAACACCTTGATTATTCTTAATTATATTAATGATGCATGGCCAATGCTGGCCATAGTAAACGTAAGATAATATTCCATTAATGACGGTATGGATTAAGACAACATAGTAAACGTAAGATAATATTCCATTAATGACGGTATGGATTAAGACAACAGACTATGGGAAATTGGAAATGTTTAGATCATTAACTCAACTATTGTTGACAATTATGCTTGCATATGCTTTTATACATGACGATATTGTATGCATGAAAATTTTTGGAAATTGAATACTTGTTAACTGATGCATATTTATAACTGACATTTCTGATGGGATTAAGTAGAGGTAGCTTAATGGTAACAAGAAAACTCATCACATAAATCATTGCAATGTGAATTGCAATTATAAATGAGAAAGAATAAAGTTATATGATATGCATGAATTGTGTTATTTGGAAATTTGAATGCATACAACATGTATGATAGATATGTTTCCCATCAATCTAGATGTTGTGGACCCATGACGAGGGTTAAGTGTAAATGCATGGTGTAGATGCATGTTTATTTTGTTAATGATAATATACATATGGTTCATTACGTAAATTTCTTTGGGAAAGAGTAATAAAAGAGAAATTTAACATGCCAGATAGTTGTAGATAGTTGTGCAAGGCTAGAATGCCTTGGGTTGATGACAGTTACCTGCCCGGAGGGGTTGATGGTACTTGTCTACCTGGATTGTGAAAGGCTAGAACGCCTTGGGTTGATGGCAGTTACCTTCCCGGAAGGGTTGATGGTACTTATCTGCCCGGATATGGGTTGATGGCAGTTACCTACCCGGAGGGGTTGATGATACTTGTCTGCCCGGATTTCCTCTCCCTAGAATTCTTGAGCTGGTTGGCCAGTGGAATTCCATGTTAGACCTGGTAAAGTCTCTATCAAAGAAACTGTCTGGATGTGAAAATGACTCAACTTGATTGTGGAAACCAGTTCCCATGGGTGGGGAATTCTTTAGCCTATTATGATTCTCATAGCTAAAGAAATTAACTAATCGGCTATATGATGTGTTAAAAATGAATTTTACATATAGTTGTGTGAAATATGTTATGTACATTTAACAGGAAATGAGCTTAGTCTTCAATAAGGAGTTATTGGAAATTTTAATTCCTTTATCATATTATTAATCTTGTAAACATCTTAGTAGGGGCTAAGACAATTTTCAAATGATGCAGTAATTGACTGTTTTGATGATTAGAGAGCTAGGTGCTCTTTTGGTACCTGTAGGGGTACTTTGTGGATGTCTTTAGTGAGAATTAATTCAGTGTGCATGTGGTGACATGATTTATCATGTTGATGATTAGTGTTGGTGTTCTTTATGTACTTGTAAAAGTACTGTGATTTAAAAGTCATCTAACATTGCACAATTGAGTGATAGTTAAAAGTATTTCATTTGACTCGAAATATTGTGACTAATGCGATTGAATTTGTTAGTCATACATAACAAGAATCACTTACCATGGAGGACTTACCATGAAGGGTTAATGGGTTGTCCAACCACTATTAAAATTATTACGTGAAAGTACTCATGATTTTCAAGAGTAGATGGCAAGTAATGATAAGTTGACATAGAGAATTGTTTATTATGAATTTGAATACGGGTCAAGTAATGGAAGTTAGAACTTGCATATTTTTGCAGTTATGAATGCTTATAACTATTAATCTTTCTTATGTTATAACATTACTATTTTGTTTATTGTCATTTCTTGGAATGAAATATCTGATAAAGAGCAAGGATCACCTTTTGTGTGGTTTAGATGTTCATATCATGAGTAAGATCTAAGGTTCCATCAAGAGATGAACACCGAGGACGGTGTTCTTGTTAAGGGGGGAGTATGTAATATCCCTATCATAAATAACCATAACCCTGCGTAAAAGTAATTCAAGATTACGAATCAGTTATTAACTGATTCTTGGTTGTTGTGGAACTGAACGAGAATGAAGGAAACGAGGGAAGGCGCGGAGCATATGGGGAGAAAGGTAGGAGCGGGAGCCATGACTATTCCGGGAGAAATTATCAAGAACTCAGTTGTTGAACAAAGAAGTGGGGAATGAAGTCTCGCTGCCTTCCAAAGCTCTTCCTGGTCTAGTAATGGCGTTACAGACTGTCAAGAAAGATGCTGGGAGCTTAACCTCCCTTCTATCCTCCCTTCGCCTCGATCTATCTCAAGTTTCTGGTAGCTCTATATATCACATGAGGTGTACAATGATGTTGCAGGCCAAGTGCAATAATTCGCACCTGATGCAACACATGGGAAGTTTATCAGTTCAACTATTGTCTCCTAATGGTGGTCAGCGGGAAGAGATCTATTCTCTTCAATATTTTCCACTGGTTAGAAGGGAGACTATTGGGTGTTAAGTAGAGGCGTACGTATGGTGGGCCGAGAAGCATGTTCCATTATTTACACTGTCAAATGCGCACCATTAGCTCCGGGAATGCCATTTAAAATCTGCAAATCTGCCTATTGGAGTGAGGCAAAAGTACAGATAAGTAACTTGCAAATTACGAGTTTATTCACTTGCTTTCTGAAAAGATAAGTATAAATATATTATTTGCATTCTATTTCTTGAAACGAAAAGATGCAATATGAATAATTATTGCACATAAAATCTAAGTAAATGGTTATTCTTCAACTAAGATTGGAGTAATTTTTATGAGAGTGCGTTAAATATATTTGACAAATTCTAGAGAAACATAAGTACACATGTTATTTAGATTCTATTTCTTGAAAAGAAAATAGGCAATATGCACACAGAATCTAAGTAAATGTGTAGATTTAATTACAAAGATTACATGTGAATCTTGTGTGTTAAAAACTAAGTAGATTTGTCGTTTTTCTTGGAATAAAATCCTTGCTAAATATAGCCCAAAATATCTTCTTGAGAAAAGAAGATGAGGCATATAAACTTCTTGAGGACATAGCGTGAAAAGTGGCCAATATTTCTTGAATTAAAATATGTATTTCTATTTAATAAAAGTTTTCTTTTGAAAAAGATATATATGCTAATTGCATTATGATTCTAGATAGTTTCTAAGTTCTAGTAAAATAACTATGCATTACATGCATGATAGAGATAGCTAATGATGTGCTTCTAGGCACATAGATATTCTCTTCTAACTTTCTTGAAAAGAGTATGTGTAATATACACATAAATATAGTTCCATTTTAGAAAAGTGTGTATACTTCATGTATGAACAATGATGGCTTTTATGTGAAATCTCTTGAAACAAAAATAGAGTTTCCTACTCTTAAAAGACATATGAATAGTGTTCATATCATATCAAGGACCCTACTTGTTTCATGAAAAGATTATGTGCATTGAAGTAAAAGTAATTGTGTTAGGAAAGACACATGTTGCATGCATGTAAGGGTAGCTATTGTGATTTTGTGTGTACATAGAGAAAGTGGTCATGTTAACTTTCTTGAAAAATATAATCTCTTGAAAGATTGTCTTGTTAGATGAGTTGTGTTGCCTTCTTGATTTTGATGCATAAAGGGTAAGATAACCTTGTTTTTGTATCTTGATTTTATGCATAAAGATGAATATCTTTAATAATTTCTCAAAAGGGAAGCTTGAGAATCCTTCATATAGGAATATAGTGAAATGAGGTTATAATGACTTCCATTAAGAAAGAATTATGTAATTATTTACATGAAATGTTGATAGAATTCTAGAAAAGGGATTATGTGTTGCATACTTTCAAGGAGGGCTCTTATCATGGCTCTTATGATAAGCTACTGTATGCGTAAAGAATAGTCAATGTGTTCTAAAGATATATTCTTTGTATGGTTAGAAGAACTATTGGGCCATATTTCTATAGGAAAATGATAGGTGATTACTATTATGCTCACATAACTATTATCTTAGCTTCTTGTTGAATGAGATGTGTATGCACACGAGATTTGTGTTAGCTTTCTTTAGAAAGGATATATATATATATTCGCATGCAGGAAAAGACTACAGGTTGTGTGAGAATGCTTTATATATTCGCATGCATCAAAA
>APFE030758124.1:22676-133116 GCA_000404065.3 Pinus taeda | reverse complement strand
CAGTTGTAGCAAATTCTTGCGCAATTGAGCCTACGGTTGGGTGGAGAGTCGTCCCCAAAACCTTGTTGTCATCTGGCAGACATCGATCACAGGTAATAAAGGTATGTACTTATTATTGATTCTGATTTTAATTAGGAAATTAATTTTATATTTACTTTGGATTGTTACAAAAATAGTAGATTGTATTGGTGTCTCATGTAGGTTGGTACCTACAAAGAACAATTAATTAAAAGAAGTTTCGTGGTTTTCTCCCTAAATAGTTTCCATGTATATCATGTATTTTATGTTCTTCTTATGATATTGATGCCTTATCATGCTTGAATGTTTTGAATAATTAAAAATTGTAATATATTGACTCCCCTCCTCCCCCGCTCGGTATAATTGTGAATTCAACAATTGGTACCAGATCAAGTTCCTTCAAAAGCAGTATAACCAATGGAAGGTAGATCTAATAGAGAAAAATGGTCATTCAAGATGGTTCCTTCTCAAACAGAGCCCCAATATTTTACGAAACAAATTATGCATTCTAGAAGATAAAGATGATGACATATCTGATGTCTAATGGTTATGATATTTGACTATTTGTGGAGGATGGCTATAAATTTCAAGAAATTCCTCCACCAACTCCAAATGGTAAAATGGACTTTGTAAATAATGCAAAATCAATGAACTCCATTTCATATGGCATTGTAGAATTAGATTTTTTCAAGGTAGTGTAGTGTGGATCTGCTAAATAAATTTTGGAAAAGATTCAAGGAAGCTATGAAGGAGATGAAAAGGTAAAGAGGGAAAAGATTCAAACTCATAGAATGGAATTTGAGAGTTTAAAGATGATTGAAGAAGATCATATTGCAATTTTTTTTCTTCGTGTAGATGAGCTTATGAAAAATGATGAATCAATAACTGCTCAAAATGTGATGACATTTCGTCCTTTGAGTTTTAATGCAATGGTTGCAATCAATAAAGAAATGAAAGATATGAAATATCTGAAGATGGATAAACTACATGAAATACTCAGTACATATGAAATTAGAACAATAATAGAGAAGTTTGGATTAAAGGAAGCAACCTTCAAAGCATCAAAGAAATCAGAAGGACATCAAACCATGATTATTCTAGTCATTAATCAGATGCAAAAGAATCTTAATTTGTGATAAATTTGAAAAGAGGATACGAGAAAATCAAATGTAAGCTACCATTAAAATGTTTTAATTATGGTATAATATGTCATTTTGTTGGTAAATACTAATATGTAAAAGTGGAGGAAATTGATGATGAAAAAACATAAAAATAGATACAAAATTCATAAAAATAAAAAAGGAATATCTCTCAACAAGAAAAGTTTTTATTTTAAAGAAGCCTTAGTAGTTCATCAGAATAGAATGGTGAACATGCATATCATGAAGAAAAATAAGAATACCTACTCATCCAATGGAGGCTTAGTAAACTAATCATGAAAATAAAGATAACAATAAGGCAAAATCAAATTCAAAGGAAGAAGATGTTGATGGAGAGGTATATCTTGAGGGAGAACTTGTTTGTGCATTAGAAGAAATATATAAACTTAGAAGAAAGAATAAAAACCAGAATGTGCTATTGCATAATTATGAAAAGAAATATTGTGATTCTAATGCAATAGTAATCATCCTCCTAAAGACGAAACTAGAAAAGGCTGAGAAAATTGAAGAAATATTGATAATTTAGTTGGAAGAAAAGGAAAGAAATTGTGAGAAGCTAGATTGTTTACTTGAGAAAGGATCTAGAGAAATAAAATGCTCACTTGAATCAGGATTTGAAGTTTATAAAAGTGACTAAAACATTATATAAAATTCTTAGTTTTTTTTTTTTAATCTCCTTATATGAAAACAAGTCTTTACTATAAACAAAATCATGATAATTTCAGAGAATCAAGCTCAAAGATACCAAAACAACAAGAACCTAAAAGTTATGCTAATGTGCTCAAAGGATCTATCAGTAATGAAAGAATAGTAAAAAAAGAAGCTAAGGACCAGTAGAGATATGACCCTATCAATAATACAAGTAGCACTAGAATTGGAGTAAAGAATCAACAAAGGTCTGAGTTTTCTCATAAAAATAGTCAAAATGAGTTTAGAAGATATATTCCTACAAGAATATGCTTCACAGCCAAGTATCAAACTTTATTTTATGCCTATTTCTTTTCTTGTAATAATTATGGGCATGTGGCAAGAAAGTTTAGAAGAAATGACTATGTTATAAATAAAATTAGAGGATATTATAAGATCTCAATGAATGGCTACGTAGGCAACAAACCTAGAATTCCTTGTAAAGGAAGTGTTACAAGACACAACTCATTTTCTTCCCTATCGGATCATGTTAAATGTTACAAATGTAATAACTATGGACACAAAGCATGTGATTGTAGAATCATATCAATAGTACCTCCCAAGAAAAACAAGAAAGAAGAATACACAAATATTTTGAAAGGAATCAAGAAAAACAAGAACAATGTGGATTTGCTCTATATGCTCAAAACAAGGGAATTCAATGGTTTATTGATAATTTATGCTCAAAGATCATGACTAGATATAAGAGAATTTTTGTATCCCTAAAGGAAGGCAAAGGAGGAAGTATCACTTTTACAAATAATGCACCAACTAAAATAATGGGTAAAGAGATAGTTAGTCTTGGTAATAGAAAAGATAAAGCTCAAAATGTTCAATATGCTGATGGTCTAAAACACAATCTTGTAAGTGTTTTTCAATTGTGTGATCAAGGATATGATCTTACATTTCATTCTAAATTATGTGAAATAAGGAAAATAGCATCTAGAAGATTTGTGAAAAATGCAATTAGGACCTCTAGTAATGTAGATGTCCTAGATTGAATAAAATAAAAAGGTTGCATGGGGAAGTTGGATGAAAGTTGGTTATGGAACAGAAGGTTGGGTCATAGTAGTTTTGATCATCTTGTGAAACTTAGGAAAAGAAAAGTAATAAGATACATGCCTAATATTTGAAATCCAGGTGATACTATATGCAATTATTGTCAACATGGAAAGCATACGAGAGTCCACTTCAAGACAAAATAATACTCATCAACAAGGCCATTGGAACTTATTCATACTCATATTTAAGGGCCTACAAGAACACAACAAATAAGATGTAATAGATACTTTATACTTCTAATTGGTAACTATACAAGAATGACATGGGTTTCTTTACTTAAAGAGAAATGTAAATCATTTGACAAGTTCAAGATATTCAAAACCCAAGTTGAGAATGAAACTAATATAAATATCAAGTGCTTGAGTTCTAAGAGGGGAAAAATTTAATTTTGATGAATTCAATGAATTTTGTGAAAAATATGGAAATAAAATACCTTTCTTAATAGCAAGGACTCCTAAAAAGAATGGTGTTGTTGAAAGACTCAAACTGAATTGTGCAATAAATGGCACAAATAATGCTTAATGAAGCGAGTATTCTAGACATGTTTTGGGGAGAAGTGGTTCATATAATAGTTCACATACTAAATAAACCTCATATCAGAGTAAATATAACTAAAACTCCATATGAATTATCGAATGGTAGATATGTCTGAATGAAACATTTCAAAGTATTTGGAGCAAATGTTACTTCAAGATAAAATAAGACAACTCAAGGAAATTTGATTCTAGAGAAAATGAAGGAATATTTCTTAATTATTCATCTAGGAGTAGGGGCTAAATATGCTACAAAAAAGGCTACACAATATACTAGAAGGAATTGATGTGAGAATAGGTGAAGAATTACCCAAAAAAATTAACAACGAAATGAATATAGATGAGATAATCAATAAATATTACAAAGAGGATGAACAAGAACAAGAGAAGGAGGAGATAGAACATCAACATCCAAAGACTCCATCTAGATATGTTCAAAAGTATCATTCAAAATATAAAATATTTGACAATAAAGATTCAAGAGTTCTGACAAGAAGGAAAGTGATAAGCACACCAAGGCATACAAACTTTGTCTTGTTATCCAAAATAGAACCCAAGAATTTTACACAAGCTAGTGAAGATGAGCATTGGATCAAGGCTATTGAGTAAGAGCTAGATCAAATTGATAAAAATCATACATGGGAACTCGTTCCTACGCCAAAAGAAAAGAATGTAATTGGCATCAAGTGGATATTTAGGAACAAATTGAATGAGGATGGATGGAAGGTGTTGACTTTGAAGAAACTTTGCCCCAATTTCTAAACTTGAAGCGATTATAATTTTCCTAGCATTTGCATGTCTAATAAAGTTTAAAGTTTATCAAATGGATGTTAATTTAGCTTTAGAGAATGGAGACTTAGAAGAAGACATGTATGTTAAACAACTAGAGGGATTCCATCTATCAAAAAATGAAGACTATGTATGTAGATTAAAGAAATATATTTATGGACTAAAGCAAGATTGTGGGGCATCGTACTCATGACTTGAAAAATATTTACAACAAGGGTTCAAAAGAGGAACAACATATAGCAACCTTTACATAAAAATAATGATAATTTATTGATTAGTGTTATATATGTGGATGATATCATTTTTGCAAGTGATGTTGAAATAGCATTAGAGAAATTTTGAGGTCTAAAATGGGTCTTCTAAGGAATATTATAAAATAATAGTGGAAATAATAAAATAATATTTGATTACATCATCAAATTCTAGAGGGAAAAAAAGAAAAAATTGAATTTTTAACTCATATTTTGAACTTATCTCCCTACTATTTTACTCAAATTTAAAGTAGTAGCACTCATTGGATGCAGAAAACAATTCCTCGTCCAAGGAGCACCCATGTTGCATACTTTCGATGGACCTTGCTACACGAAAAAGGACATATACATGAAAAAACATGATTGCAATCATGTTTTTTCATATATTTCTCCTTTTTCATGTATCAAGGCCCATTGAAAGTATGCAACATGGGTGCTCCTTGATGAGTAATTGAATTTTGCATCCAACGAGTGCTCCTACTCGAAACTTGAGGAATACCATATGGAGATAAGTTGAAAATACAAGTTGAAAAGGTAGTTTTTTTTTTTTTTTTTTTTTTTTTTTTTTTTTTTTTTTTTTCACTCCAAAAATGGTGAATCATCCCCCATGGTTTACACCATCATCTTGAATCCTATTGGTTCTTATAAAGTTGGTTTTGGTTGTACGTTTTTGTTTTGAGGCCCAGTTTAGACCTCAAAATTTCTCTAATGCGAATCATAGATTTGCAATAGAAATGCAGAAAGAGATTGAAATGTTCGTGTTACGAGAATATTCATCCTTCCTAAGATTGCAGGTTTCTCAATCAAAAAAGGGTATATTCATTTCTCAAGCCAAATATCTTGAGGAAATGTTGAATAAATTTGGAATGGAAAACTATACACTTTCCAGCACTCACATAGTCATAGGACACAAACTAGGAAAAGAAGGTGAATCTCCAAAAGTAAATAAAAATTTGTACAAGTCAATTATTGGCAACTTATTATATTTTACAACATCAAGACCCGATATCATTAAAGCTATAGGATTTGTTGCAACGTTTCAATCTTTCCCATTGGATACATGCAAGCAGTAAAAGGAATTTTTAGATATTTGAAGGGGACTATGGAATTCGATTTATGGTACTCAATAAGCAAATATTTCACCTTAATAGCATATTTTTATGTAGATTTTGCAGGAAGTATTGAGTACAAGAGAAGCACTAGTAGGGGCGCACTCTTCTTTGGAAATTTTATGGGATCATGTTGAAGCAACAAATAGACTTCAATCTCTCTGTACATAGCTGAAGTAGAATATATTACAGCAATATCTTGTTGTACTTAGGCTTTTGGATGAATTAAACTCTGAAGAATATGAAGGAAAATTGTGATCAACCTATCTCAATTATATGTGATAATGCACATGTTGTTAATATCTCAAAGATTTTTTTTTTATGTAATCAAAGACAAATCATATTCCTATCAAATATCATTTCCTTAGAATGGGTTGTTGATCAAAATGCTAAGCTTGAATGTATTACGACTAAAGAGAAAATTGCAAATATTTTTACCAAACATCTTCCCAAAGAGATATTTTAATATCTAACACATACGTTGGGAGTGATATCTCTCTCATCTCATCAATAAAATAAAAGTATAAAGAGTGGCAATAGATTGCAGCACTCTAGTTCACATCAAGAATATGGAAGCTTTAGAGAGTGAGTTGTAGGACAATAATGATTGGGAACAATTGAAATTGATTGAATTGCATGAGAAAAAAATATGAAATTGTCCATTCAAATGCATCATCAAAGGACATTATTTCACAAAGGCAAAAAAACATTGGTTATACAAGGTTGCAATGCATACACTCAAACGAAGCTGAATGGAAATTGGAGAATTACAATTAAGAAGGCATATTCATTCAGGTGGGAAGAATCCCTTTGTCAATGATGTCAATGGGGGTGGAGTTGCATATAGAATGAAGAACTGCATAAAAAGTCAATATATTGCATACAAATGAAAATCGAAAGCACGAGGAGCTTCATGGAAAACGTTACAAACATAAGTATTTTATGATTAGGGACAAATCACAAACAAGTGGTGTTCCAATGAAGAAGTTGTAGACAAAAGGAGTTTATATTCAAGGAGTTCCTAAACACTTTAAAAAATTCATCCAAGGGGAGAGACTTTTGTTATAATCTAAGGCAGGAGCTTGTTTGGGTATGGAAGGAAGAAAAGGAAAAAACCTTTGGTTAAGGAAAGAAAACAAAGAAATGGGGGAAAGCCTCAAAATAACCTCAAAATTCATAACAAAGGGGACAACCTAAAAATTGAGCCAAGGTTGGAGCATGAGTCTGAAACATCAAATTTCAATGAAAAACCAAAATTTGGGAAACCTCAAAATTCAAAGGAAAATCTCAAAATTCTCCAAACCTCAAAACTTGAGGGAAAAACTTAAATTTTAGAAAAACAAAGTCGAAAACCCAAATTTCATTATAACACAAAAGTACCACAAATCTTATGTATTTGGACCTCTATTGTCAGTTAATGGATGCACATATTTTTGGCAGTTGTCATTCTGTCTGCCAAAAACCCAAACGGGGTTTTAAAAGTTCTTGGGATTTCCCAATAACCTAGTATACTATAACCCCTAGTCACACAATGAGTGATCAATGTCGAAGGGATAAGAAACCCTCAGAATATAATCATATTGCCAATTTTATAAGGCAGAGCACTACAAAATTTCTTGATATCCAGTATATATGGCTCTTGGTCATAACCTCTAGTCACATGACATTAAGGTGAAACACCTAAGGGCTTAAGACCCCTTAACATATCACCATACTAGTGATTTGGAAAGTACGTGGCTTCTATTTTCCTAATATCCTAAGCTTCAAAATGCATCTAGTCATAACACCAAGTCACATGGGTGTCAAGGTGTAGCACATAAGGGATGAAAGCCCTAATCATATCATCATATCATTGTTATATCCAAAAAGTAGAAGTTTGGGAATCTTCAAATATCCAAATATAAATTGCCCTATGTCATAGCATTGGTGGTAAAGAGCTTAATCTCCAACTCGAAGGTCTTATATCCCTCAACATATTGACTATTGGAGGATTTATGGTGTAAGTGTGTTGAAATATCCCAATATCATAATATTTGATGCCCCAACTCAATCAATGCCTACTATTTCAGATATCAACCACAAGTGGAACATAAGTCCAATATCAATGCACCAAATGTTAAACAATATATGTAGACTTAGCAATAGTAAATAGGAATTAAGAGGTTGATTCAACATGCAAGAATACAAAAAATCCTTGAGTAAGCATTCATGATATTGGCCTAGAAATAGGATTTTTTTATTTCAAGAAATTGCAAATCAATTTGAGTAAACACTAGAGTTCTTGCATATTATGAAGGATAATTTGTACATGATGAAAGAACAAGAAGAGGGTAAAATGCACATAGAACTAGATAGCATCATCTAACCTCAAACAAAGTGCCACCTAATGCCAATAACTGTCTCCAATGAAAGTGACACTCAAAAACCATAGAGTATAAGTGTGCTTAAGGGAGGCCGAAATGGAAATATTTATTAGTTTTAAATTTCACTTTTATGGTTAGGGTTTGCGTAGACGCTTTTAATTTTTTCCCCTTTTTAACTGTTTTTAATTGCTTCAACCTAAAACACAATTACATGTGGTTAATTCATTTCCAAAAAGTAAAAAATGTTTCCATGATGTTTTGTTTGTATTTCCCATCAATTTCAATATCCAATATAGGGAATGGTGTTTTAAGGAACCTATAGAGGTGTTTTCAATAACTTAGCTTCTGAGTGTCTCACATTGCTTGGAAATATTTCATCACATGGTCTAATATGAACACCATCTAAATGGTTTTGATTAGAATCTTACATTGAAACTAACAAGCTAATTGTTGTCCTCTAAGTTATAGGCCAATATTCTCTTAGCATAGTAGAATATTGGGATTGAATTGATTTCCATAATAATTATATACCCATATCCAATCTTTTCTGTGTAATCACATTGTACATATTAGAATGTCCTTGATTTAAACCTTGAGAAGGATATGGCATATGAATATTGCTATTAACATCAACACAAGTATTAATATGGTTATTGTTTGAATTGTTACCCACTCAAGTGAGTAACCCCTACGAGAAAAAAAAAATTCCCATTTGTGCAGCTTTCCAGCCAACAATCCTATGATGATCCATAGATAAGTAGCCTTAAAGGCCCTCCATCCATGCTTTGGTTAGTGCTTTACTTCATTTAACTCAATCATTAAATGAAAGTGGATCATCAATTATAAGGTACATTAGCTATTTTTTTAATCAAGTGATTTCATTTAAATCTGAAGGGTATTTTAGTATAGATCATAGGTTGAATTGGAGTATAGACTACTTTTTTTTGTATTCTTGTTCCCATGCTTCACCTTGGTGGTTATCCCTTCCCCTAACCTAGTGTAACTTTCCTTGAGGCCTTTCTTTCCAATGTCTAGGAGGGGCACAAATAGGAGGCATTGATTTATTTTTTGTGTGCATTGTAGTTCATACTTAACATTTTCCATTTATCCCTATATCCATGTCCCATCTTCGAGGTTATCATTATCTGTCACTAGTATTGGTTCCTTGTCTTCCTCGTTCTTGACTAGGGGCATGAAAAATTTTCCATAGGAAGTTGATGCAAAAAAATAAAAAAATAAAAAGAATGAGACATAATGATAAATGCAAAAGATTGCTAGGATATAATAAAGTTCCTGGACAAAATCCTAGCCTAAGCTCTACCCCTTCATTATCCCTCACCCAATTCAATGAAAGGAAATGTGAATATCCCAACCCTGATGAACAATCAATTTTTCATCCTTAAGGGTTAATGAATCATAAATGAAAGCTTAGAACCCAAGCTATGCAAGAAAGAGAAAATTATTGAAGAAAATGGTGCACAAGAGTGGTGGTAAAAATAGGTTGAGGCAAAGGGTGACCCAAGTCCCATGATTTCTCCCTCTTCACATTATATGCTCAAGGATGATGGAATTTCATATATAGTACAAATATTGTGGAATATTCCATGAATTAAACCTTCTTACCACATCACCTAACACTTGCACCTATTAATTGATGGGTAAGTTTAGGAATTTCTCATCCCCTCAAGGTTGGAAGCACATGATTGTGCCTTCTAATAACACTCTCATATATAAGCACGGTAACTTGTTTACAAATAATAAGCTAGGAAGACATTTGAAGATGATGCTTGTGTAATTTTCTTTGGTGCCTTTTGCATTAGATATGGTGCACCATGACACTCTTTTGGTTATTTTACCTATAATGATGATCTCACTTGATTTTGAGGGTATGTTTAAGATGCTTACTCCGAAGTAAAATTTCCATCCTTTAAGGGAATGTATGAGGCTTCTCCATCACTTTAAAGCATACATCCAAAGCCACTTGATGACCATGCTAGGCACGAGAGCTAGAAAATTGACCATATTTTGAGGAACATTAACCTTGGGATGTATCCAACACCCATGATGACCTTATCTTCTCCTTGCAAAACTTAAAATGTTATGCATTTGAATGAAGACATTACCTAGAGAGATGATGTACACCAAATATGACATGATACCCCTAAGATGGCATTCAAAATTCTTAATGGATGTTGTCTTGTTGATGAATTAATTTGACAATGATGATGACTTGAGACCCCTCTAGAGGAGATGGTACACTTCTCTAGATGATGGCCTCATACCATAGCCTTGTGACATCTCCTTCATGTGGCTTGGAGTGATGTTGTGGGCATGGTAGATGATGACATATTGATGAGGGGGTTTTACTTGATGATTGGACAACTTATTGATGAGGAGAGGGCCTTTTTGAGTGAAAAAACGCTCTTTTGACACATCCATGGCATATTTTGATGAAGATATTCACTTTTAGAGGATGATATCACCCTTGGAGGCCTATTTAATCACAATTGCGGGTTAAAAAGAGGCTTATTGTTATGTATTTTTATTACATAGTTATCTTTTAGGTCGGCTTGTGATATACTTAACCCATACTTGCATATTTTATTATTTTTAGGGCTTCTAGTAAATTTTACTCCTAAAACGACTTGGTTTCCCTCCTATAAATAGGGAGAATTCAATTTGGAGAGAAATCATTATAACACACTTACTCAATGATTTAGAGAGTTTGCACTAGTGTTCTCTTTTTTCTTGGATGCAATGGAGCATTGACTGATAAAATTATTTTGGGTGGACATTATGAATGGAAGGAATTTTCTCTTATATGATGAAGTGATTCTATGGTGATTTTTTGCAATTTTATTATGAGTATCTAAAATCTTTTTGAAATTTTTGTAGAATTATGGTTTCACTAAAATTTTCATCTTGTGTATTAAATCTTGTATGGCTCTAACATGTCCTTTGCAAAACTACGACCAAGTCTCAAGAATAGTTCTATTTTGTGGATATTTCATACATAACCATCCAATTGTAAATTTGATTCCTTAGATGGCAAGGATCTCCTTAACACCTCTATCATTGGTCTAAGATTGTTTCTAATATTTCTTTTCCTATAACCAACTACCAATGCTAATTTGGAAGTGCAATCAGTGTTGGAGTTGTGAAATGACCATCCTAATTTGATCGTAGTATATCAATCTCTACGATTAATTCAAATATATATTATTTAAGGTCCTAATAAGTGCTCTATTGTTATAAATTTGAACACTAAGATTCAAACAAGGCATTGTGTTTCATCATCCTAGATGTTGGGAAATCCTATATATGGGGAAGCATTTCTCTTTAATCAATTTGGAGATAGGTGGGAGTAAATGTTCATGGAAGATGGTAAGGTGGGACATGTAGCAAGAGGAAAATATGAATTATTTAATATTGTGGTTATGGTCCATAGTAATTGATACAATAACCACTCTATATACTAATGAGGAAAACAAATTCCCTTCGTTGGCTACATATGTTTACCCAAGGAAAGGACCCATTAGACCTTTCTCTCTTTGGAATGGAAAACCCTCTAGATTTTGGCTTGGCTAGCATTACTAAGTCAAATTAATTAAATTCCAAAATTTCTATAGTCATTTCAACCAATGGTACCCTATTCTAAATCTTCCTAGTAATAAATTGAATAATAATTGACAAATATGGAATTAAATGAAACAAACACAAATAAACACAATAGATAGTTTATTTTATTATTACTTGTGTAAATTTTAGATAACAAATAATAAATAGATGTAAGCCTACCATTAAAAAATAGACTAAAATTCCACATCCATTTGTTAGCACCATTAATAAGTGAATGTAAAGCAAGATAAAACAAATATGAGAAATTCCTACAACAATGATATATAATCTTATAGTAATTCCAGAAACATGAGAAAAAATAGTCTTAACTGAAGCATACACTAAAATCAATCTCATAATAGCCAATAGGATTTTTAATTGACAATAAACTAGATTACATGGCTAAGAAAAAATACAGTTGTTTACTAGTAAGCATATCATAAACAATGAACTACAATTCCACATCCATATGTTACCACTAATAATAAGTCAAAGTAATACAAGGTAAACAATGTGAGAAATTCCAATAGTATTAATATCAAATACAACAGTGATTATAGCCAAAGGATACACCAAAATATGTCCCAAAAATATGGCCAACAAGCTTCTTAATTAACAGAGAATTGGTTTCAATTACCAAGATATTTTTTTTTGTCTCTTTTGGTTATCATATTTATAATAAAATAAGAAGGAAGAGGTTGAATTGTTTGAACTTTCAAACCCTTCATATCCTCTAGCTAACTTGTGGAAGCTTGCTCTTTTTTTTTTTTACATCTCTTTACATGATCTTTCCCAGCTTCAAAAATGATTTGAATATTATCAGCTTGCAGAAAATGATCTTGTTCTTTTAGAGCATAATAATGCAATGTTTTTCTCTGCCTTTTTGATCTGATAATCACCCTATGTGTGACCTCAGTTGAATATTTGTTAAACAAAAGGTATTACAGACTCATGTGCTGGTGTGTGTTCTACGTTATTGAAACAACGAATCGATCAGATTTCCAATACATAGACATTTAAATGGAAAGACAACAGAGAAATACAGTAAGCAACACAAAGACACAAACAATTTTTAATAAGGAGTTCACCCTATTCTCCAGGGCTACGTCTCCGGTCCAGCGTCAGTGGTGGCCTTGTTTTATTGTGTCTTACAACAGAGAAATTACAATACAGGGACTCAATGTGAGTTCTCCTGAAGCAGATTTTGCTAGGTAGGGTGGTTCTTGGATTCCCCAAGCCACTCAGAGTTCACAGACTCTTTTCTTCCTACCCGCTCTGTGACCCTTGGTCTATAGTGGAAAGAGCCAAATGTGATGCTCAATCCGGACAGATTCCTCTATGGGAAGGCTTGAATCTTCAAGCTCTTTGGTGCTCGACACTACCTGTGGTCAGCTCGGCCCTCTGTCTCCTCTGCTTGGCTTTACTATTCTCTGTGTTCAGTCCTCCTCTCAGGGTTCACTGTTCACTGTCTCTCTTGGTCTCTTGGACTCCTCTCAAAATCCTCCTCTTTTTTTCTTCGACTGTCTCTGTTCATGGCTTTAACCATTCGTTCCCTATGCCTGTTCGGTTCCTCTCCCACGTGTGTCGATTCGCCTTCTGCAGCTGCGCTTAGAGTTCCCTGTTTGGCGTCAGCATGAACGCTCGGGAAGTGCCACGTGTCTCCATCTAACTGGTGCTAGCATGCTTCGTCAGTTCGTACGTCATGTATGCATTCTTTCTCCACCTTGGCAGTCAAATGGATTCCAAATCCCTTTAAGTTGTAGCTTAATTCCCTATCGATTCCGCTTCTTTCTATTGGGCACAATCTCAGCCGTCCAATATGGGCTCCTCCAGATCCAACGTCATACGCACGTCGAGCACGGTTGACTTGCTCGACTAATAGCGAGGGATCACGACGGTTTTTGTCTCGCCTCCACTGGCACATGTCGATCGTTGAGTGGGATCACTCCACTCTCCTCCAAAACCTCTTACCATTCAAGGGCACCCCGATCAAAACCGCCAGTTTCTAGGGCGCGGGTCCCGCCTTTGTCCTTTAGCGCTTTTTGTTTCTCCGCTCACGGTTCTCTAGCTCCCAGCGTGACCAAGGGCTTAAGGCTTCCCCATTTCGGCTCTGTTTGCCCAGCGATGCGCAATCGCCTCCTTTTCCTGATCCGGGGCTCCCAGGGGCTGTTTTGACCTCCCGCGCAGTCTCCATGGGCCTCAGTCAACACACTTTGACTAAGGTCCTCGTCGTTCCACGTTGGCAGCCATTGCCACTGGTTCAAGGCATTTTTTGATCATTGTTTTGGAATTTTTAAGGATTTGTTCAACTCGATACAGTCAAGGTCCTTGACAATCTTTTGTGGATCCGATTCGGATCACGACCTTCCTACTGAAAAAGCTTTTGGACCACCAAAAGTTATTTTTCTTCAAGCATTGACCAAGTGAGGAAACTGTTGTCTCACTTGTCCAATCTCAATCCACTTCGCACTGCTTGGCTTTGAACCTTTAAACCCAATTCTGAGGTATTCCACTTGTCCACTGCGCATCATCCTCACCTTCCTGTCCAACACTGTGTCTTCCTGCAACTCATTAAGATATTCAGGTAGCAGGTCACCAACAGAAGGTAATTGACTCTGCTCTTCAGGGTCCTCAACCATTGAAGGTTCAAACAACCTCAAACAGTCTGCATTTACGATTGAGTAGATGTGGATGTAAGCTGGTAGATCAAGGCGAAAAGCATTCTCACCAACCTTATCAAGTATCCTGAAGGGTCCATACCTGATAGGTTTTAGCTTTACCTTCACCTTGCATTTTGTCCTTGCTGATATACAGCCAGGCTTGGTCTCCAACTTGAAAACTATGCTCCATCCGATGCTTATCATGCATAGCCTTATACTTGGCTTGGCTCTTTTCCAGCTATTCCTGTACTGCCTGGTGGATCTCTTGGATCTGTTCAATGAACCTAGTTGCCTTGTCCACATCGTTGTGTCTATCAACCATGGTATCTTTACCAAAGACAAAATCCAAAGGAGACCTTGGTATGAAACCAAAATAGGTCTCAAAAGGAGATCTCTATGTAGAAGAGTGTTTGGCTCTATTGTAAGCATGCTTCACATAGCACAAGTGCTCATCCCAAAGCTTAGGATGTTTGCTGCAATATCCTCTCAGTAACTGAATCACCGTCATGTTAACTACTTCTGTCTGGCCATCTGTTTGTGGATGAAAAGTTGTGCTTTTCTTTAATTTGGTGTCCATTAGTTCCCACAGACTGGACCAAAACCTTCCCACAAATTGGGTGTCTCGATCAGATACAATAGAAGTGGGTAATATAAAATGAACCCATACATGTTCAAAGAATAATTTTGCAGTTTATTCAGCTGTAATCTATTTACTACAAGGTACCAAAATACACATTTTGCTGAACCTATCAACAACAACATATAGATAATCATGACCTTTCCTAGATTTAGGCAGTCGTCGAACGAAATCCTTGGAAATGCTTTCCCAAGGTTGAGAAGGAACTGGCAAGGGAGTGTACAAGCCTAGTTTTCTATTGCTGGGCTTGCTTTTAGCACACATAGCACACCCCTTTACATATCTAGAAACTGTCTCACTCATTTTCGACCAATAGCAGAGCCTTTGTAGTTGTGCAACTGTTTTACTTACCCCAAAGTGACCTGATATCAGAGAAGTGTGTGCTTCCCTAAGTATCTTTGCTCTCTCAGTTTGTGGAATGTAAAGTTTCCCACAATGATATAAGAGTTGGTCCTTCACATGATAGTCCAATTCTTCTACTCTTTCGCCTTGACTCAAAGTTACATATACATCTTTAAAGTCCATATCCTGAGCATATTGTTTTATGTAGCTTTCATGCTTAAGTAGGGTAGATGCATTTATAATGGGTCTAGATAACATGTCTGCAACCTTGTTATGTATGACCTTTTTATATTTGATGACTAAATCAAACTATTGTAGAAACCCCATCCATCTGTAATGTCTTGATTGCTACAATTTAGTTTGGGAGTGTAGGTATTGAAGTGGTTGATGATCAGTATGTATTATTGTTTCTTTGCCCACTAAATAATGTTTCCATTTTTTCACACTCTGAACTAATGCATACAATTCTTTATCATATGTAGGATAGTTAACTACTGCAAGATTAAAAGTCTCAGAACGATAACATATGGATTTACCATGCTGTGTCAACACTGCTCCCATGGCACAGTCACTGGCATAAGTTTGGATCTCAAATGGTCTCTGTAGATCTGGCAGTGCTAGTACAAGTGTTGTACTAAATTTTTCTTTTAAGGTGTCGAAGGCTTTCTGCTGTTTGCCTCCCCATTGAAACACCTTGTTCAATCTTGTCAAAGCATGTAAGGGAGCTGCAATTGAGGAAAAAATTGAAATAAACTTCCTCCAATACTGTGTTGCTCCTAAGAAGCTTCTCACCTCTATAGCAGACTTGGGTTTAGGGTAGTTTATGATGACTGCCACTTTAGAGGGATCTATTTTCAATTCACCTCCCCCTACTATATGACCCAAATAATTTAGAGAGGTTTTGCCAAATTCACATTTGGAGAGTTTAACATAAATTTTTTCTATTTTCAAAACATCTAATGTCTACTTAACATGCTTTAAATGTTCTTCCCTCGTTTTACTAAAAATCAGAATGTCATCCAGATACACATTAACAAAATCATCAAGAAAAGGTCTGAGTACATCATTCATTAATCTCATGAAAGTAGCAGGGGCATTGGTCAAGCCAAAAGGCATAACCAGCCATTCATATAATCCCTGCTTTGTTTTGAAAGCAGTCTTCCATGTATCTTGCTCTGCAACTCTGACCTGATGGTATCCACTGTGCAAATCCAGCTTGGTGAAATAAATAGCTTCCTTCAATTGATCTAAAAGATCATCTATGCAAGGAAGGGGATAATGATTTTTTATTGTTATCTTATTCAGTGCTCGGTAATCAATGCACATTCTCCACGAGCCATCTTTCTTTTTCACGAGAACGATTGGTGACCCACATGGTGATGTTCTAGGCCTAATGAACCCTTTCTCGAGCAACTCCTGCACCTGCTTCTTGATTTCATCATTCTCTAAAGCAAACAACCCGTACATCCCAATGTTAGGCAAAGGAACATCTTGCTGCAAAATAATATCATGTACTATTACTTTTTTGGGTGGCAGACTTTTAGGTTCTTGAAATAAGACATCATACTCTGAAATAATGTTTTCTATATCGGCTTGCTGATCAACATTACAGCCCTCAAATACATTGGTTTTATCAGGTGTCTTTTCCTTTAAAACCATCAGTAAAAATTGTTTGCATGAATTTATCATTCTTTTCATCTGTCCTGAGTTTATGAGAGTATAATTATTCTTGAGTTTGTGAGCTCTTACAAATTATTCGATTCCATCTTTAACAAGTAGATACTTGTTCTCAGCTCTATAGAAAATAGCATTTCTATCATACAAGTAAGGACTTCCTAAACCAATTCCACATATATCCAAAGGAATTACATCTAACTCAACCTCATCTACAAATGTTGACCCAAAAGAAAACTTGAGTTTGCACTGTCTAGTCACTTGTAGTTGTGCTTTATCATTCAACCAACCTAATGGGTATGGTTTCTTATGAGGTGTAGTTGCTAATCCCAATTTCTTTACAATTGATTCAGAAATTATATTTACTTGTGAGCCACTATCAAACAAAGTATCAATCTTTTTATTTTTGGAAACAACTTGAATATGGAAAAGCTCATGTCTTTTTCTCTCATGTTCTTCATCAATAACAGATTGAGTAGAATTACTAGTATATTCTTCAGAATTCTTACCTTTTATACCAGTGGCTGCAATGATTGTTTCATCTCTCGAGTCTGACCCCAAATCTCTCTAAATAGCTGCAGCAGTCTTCTTCTTCTTACCCTTGAACTTCTTAGGTCTCAGCTCTGGATGCAGAATCCAACAATGATCATCATCATGCCCCTCCTTTTTACAGTGAGTGCATGAAGCTTTGCCTTTCTGTGCAGTGTTATCCTTCCTTGCTTTCCACTTCTGCTTTCTTTCCTCCTTGCTCTTGCTTACAATGGGTTAGGATGGTCCCCCAACGTCTGGATTCCCATTCTTTCCTCTAGCTTCTAGATGAGTAGCTTGTACAAATACTTCATCTATACTAGTGGGATTAAACATGAGGATGGTATGCCTCATGTAGCTGTGTAGACCACCAATGTACTTTAAAAGAGTTTTTGGTGAGTCTAACGAGATACCCAACATCAATGCTCTCTTTCTAAATTCTTGAGTATACCCTTGTACACTTTGCCCTTTCAACTGCCGAAGAGTTTGCCAACTCATCATGGCTTGTTGCATGTAGGCCAATGGATAGAACTAGTTTTTGATTGCAGCAACAAATTCACTCCAGACAGAGATGGTCTTACCATGTCTTTTCATATCAGCTTGGGTTCTGCCTTCCCACCAAACCAAGGCAGTGCCTCCTAGTCGTAGGCTTGCCAGCTGAATCTTACTCTTGTTTGAGTCTATGTTCTGTACTCTGCAATACACATCAATTTGTCTAATCCAATTGTCCAACTTTCCAGCATTTAGCTCTCCATCATATATAGGCAAATCAAATTTAACATCTAGTTTAATCAAGGATGATTTCTTATTATGCACATGACTATTAGGAGGTGTAGGAAAGCTTTCTTCTTTTCCCTTTCCTTTTGAGTGGTCATGGGAATGAGATTCATCTTCTTCTTTATCTCATTTAGAGCCTAATGAATCTTCATCCTTATGCTTTCTAAAGTCCCTATACATTTCTTCTACCATAGAATTTATAGCTAGGAAACTTTCTATGAATTGAGGGTCTGGCCCTATAGAACCTTCCTCTGACATTGTCTTCCGAGAATAGACTCTCCCAATTTCAGGATTAGTTTCCAACAACTCTCCTTCTCCTAATTTGAGCTTTGATCTAGTAAGCACTCACAGCTAAACCAATACAAGCTTGTCTAACCTTACAGCCTAAAGCTTTGATACCACTTGATCTGATAATCACCCTTTGAGTGACCTTAGTTGAAGATTTCGTAAACAAAAGGTATTAAAGACTCATGTGCTGGTGTGTGTTCTATGTTGTTCAAGCAACGGATCGATTAGATTGTTAATACACAGACATTAAAAAGGAAAGACAGTAGAGAAATACAGTAAGCAACACAAAGACACAAAGAATTTTTGATAAGGAGTTCACCCTATTCTCTAGGGCTGCATCTCCTGTCCAGCTTCGGTGGTGGCCTTGCTTTATTGTGTCTTACAACAAAGAAATTACAATACAGGGACTCAATGCAAGTTCTCCTGAAGCAGGTTTGCTTGGCAGGGTGGTTCGTGGATTCCCCAAGGCACTCGGAGTACACAGACTCTTGTTCTTCCTACAAGCTCTGTGACCCTTGGTCTACAGTGGAAAGAGCCAATGTGATGCTCAGTCCGGAGAGATTCCTCTAGGGAAAGGCTTGAATCTTCAAGCTCTCTAGTGCTCGACGCTGCTTGTGGTCATCTTGGCCCTATGTCTCCTCTGCTTGGCATTACTGTTCTATGTGTTTATTCCTCCTCTCAGGGTTCACTATTCACTATCTCTCTTGGTCGCTCGGACTCCTCCCAAAATCCTCCTTTTGACTGTCTTTGTTCATGGCTTTAGCCATTCGATCCCTATGCCTGTTCGGTTCCTCTCCTGCCTACATCGATTCACCTTCTGCAGCTGTGCTTGGAGTTCCATGTTCAGCGTCAACATGAACGATCGGGAAGTGCCACGTGTCCCCGTCGGAAGAGCGCTAGCCTGCTCGTCGATTCATTTCTTCGGTTATGTCATGGATACGTTCTTTCTCCACCATGGTGGTCAAATGGATTCCAAATCCCTTTAAATCACGGCTTAATTCCCTGTCGATTCTGCTTCTTTCTATCGGGCGCAATCTCAGCCGTCAGATCTAGGCTCCTCCAGATCCAACGTCATATGCACGTCGAGCACGATTGACTTGCTCGACCGATAGCGCACGATCACGGTGGTTTTTCTCTCACCTCCATTTCCACGCGTCGATTGCTGAGTGGGATCGCTCCGCTCCTGTCCAATACCTCTTACCGTCCAAAGGCACCCTGATCAAAACTGACGGTTTCCAGGGCGCAGGTCCCACCTTTGCACTTTAGTGCTTTTTGTTTTCTCCTCCCATGGTTCTCTGGCTCCCAACGTGACCAAGGGCTTAAGGCTCCCCCATTTCGGCCCTGTTCGCCCAGCCTAAGCGCACATTGAAAACCACCTCCTTTTCTCGATCCAAGGCTCCCAAGGGCTACTTGGCTGCCTGCGCGGTCTCCATGGGCCTCGATAAGCGCGCTTTGACCAAGGTCCTCGTCATTCCACATTGGCTGCCATGGCCACTAGTTCAGGGTGTTTTGGATTCTTTAAAGATTTGTTTCGTCCCGATATAGTCAAGGTTCTTTGTCAGTTATTTATGGATCCGATTTGGATCATCCACATTGAACACTCGGTGCAAGCGAAGGAATGGAGGAATGTTGTGCTCCAAATCATTGTTTCCCATAGCCTTGGTAATGTTGTAAGGACCATGTCAGAGTCGTCTAAGCTTCTGATGAGCTCTTGTTAGGTGTTCTTTCTGCAGATGCAACCAGAATTTGTCGCCCACCTGAAACTTGTGTGGTACCCCTATGGGTGAGGAGAAGTTGTTCCTATGTTTTGTCATGACCGTATCCCTTTGCTGCTGCTATTGCATGGAGGAACCCTTTGTGGGGGTCATGGATGTGGCTACGATCTTCCCCTTACTTTGGGATCGAACCAGATAGAAAATGAATTTCCTAGTCTGGGAGACAATCTTGCTGCATTTCTTAGCAAAGATCAAAGAGGTGGCAATAGGTGGGGCTACCTCCGGTATCCTGTATAATGAATTACAAAGTAATAATAACAGTGCGAGGCCTTGACTCATACACATCATGTCACCTCCACAAGTATGGTTGGCCAAATAGTGCATCACAAACATCTAGAGGTGCAACATCTCACAATACCTCATCTGTGAAGGGCTTGATACTATAGGGAAGGCAACATTGTTAGCAAACTCAGAGATCTCATCCTTGGTGAAGCCACCTGATACTGTACGGTTGCAGGTGTGGTGTAGTTAGTAGGCCCAACCACTTCACGACCTCTGTTGAAATGAGGTTCTTTTGGCTGCCACTATCGAAAATGAATTGCAGCGGCAAACCCTTCACCCACATTTGTGAGTGGAAAAGACGCTCCCCCTCCTCTGGATCTTCAGGCTCATTCTTCTAGATCCTGGCAATGGCAATAGTGACACTTGGCTCTGCATCATTGATCTTCTTCCCTTTGTCATTCCCCTTGTCGAGTTCTAACTCAAAGTCGAAACATGCATCTGATTCCGAAGCCTTCAACTCGGCCACCAATGACTACTTGGTCCAACACTCACTTGTGTTGTGAGTGGGGCTCTTATGGAACTCACACCACTTTCCTATATCCTTCTTCGACTTCATGGTGTTGTTCTTTTCTTGCGGATTCGACAGGTTGTCTTGGGTCACCCTGCCTTGGCTTTGTCCTTTGGTCTTCGGTTTTGCAGATCCAAAGTCTCGCTTCTTATGTTTGAACTTCTGCTCGATTTTGACAGTGTATCGGTACACTGTGCCGAGCAAGGAGATGTTCAGGAACTCCATCTCTTCTTGGATGTATTTGAGTGCCAAATGCAACTCAGAATTCTTGATACCCAACTATGTGCGAAGGGTATGAAAAATGTTTGTGAACTCCGACACATCTTGCTCCCTTCCCTGTCGCAATGTGGTCCACTTTATGTATTGTCCTCATAGATTTTGATAGGATAGTACTGCTCCTTGATGGCATCCCATAATGAATTCCAAGTGGGTGCGACTGAAAATAGTGAGCCCATGCTTTCATCATTATGCTCGCAGTAGGTTTCCCACCAGTCCCTAAGGTGGGGGGCTGCTTTAAGAAGAGTGAAAACAATCTTTTCCTGACTCAAAAGTTCATGAATAGAAAAATACCCTTCTAGTAGATTTAACCATTTATCTATGGCATCTGTGTCTATCTGACCCTTGAATATGGGGATTTCAAAATTAACTTGTACCTTAAAGGATGTGGCATTTCCAGAGTAGTTGTTGGAAGTCGATGCGTCGACTCTAGGTAGCCACTGAAGGATCTGCGCAAAGTTGTCCATCATCGTGTTCCTTTATCGCTAGAGGGCTTCTTCGAGCAAGATTTTGATAGGATATCATATCCCCTCGTCTTTCTCTTCATCTACCATGGGAGGCCATCGGGATTTGCGAAGATGGTCTTGCAAAGGTTCGACCAGTTCAATCCCTAACTCCTTATATCCCGACCTCGTTGGGGACATGCAAAGAAAAATAGAGAAAAAGTAGACTACTCTGATACCACTAATCTGGATTTAATAAGGAACACAATAAATTACAGAGATAACCATAAACACAGAGATGCAATGGAAATTATACTTCATTTCATTAATGTAAAATACTGAAATATGCTTACAAAGAGAAAAGGAAATAAACCAACTAAGGTGATGGTAGCTTATCTCTGAGAAGAGATGTGGCAGCTGCATGCCTCTGAACTATGTTACAATGAGGCTCAAAGGCCTATTTATTGCTAAGAAACAATGGAAAACCCCTAACATCCCAAAACCTAACCCTAGAAGATGAAGCGCCAAATTGTGGGCCCTATTTTGGATAAGTTGGTACATCAACTTCCCGGGGTCGTAACTTTGGCACTCGATCTTCGTTTGACACGTACAATAGCTCGTTAGAAATATATATCCAATAAATACAAATTTGGGAAGAGCAACATCGGTCCATGGACCCATGTTGCTCCCAGATTTCCCAAAAAACGTCGTTAGGGCCTCAAAACGACTCCAAACATTCAGGACCCGAAAAAATTCTAAAAATAGTAAATTGTTCTACAATTACGGAAACTGAAAAACTAAAAGAGGCAATTGTGGGGGTCCAAGGGGGATAGGTGGGTGGCCACCAACATCCACTGGATCACTTATATCCATAAAATGCTTCAAAAGGAGTTTTAAAGTTGAGACATTTAGTTGGACTTCTATTTTTCAATTATACTGCAGTGTTGATGGCTTTAGCCCAAAAACCATCTGATAGACCCTTACCTTGAAGCATACTTTATGCACACTCCACGAGGGTTCTGTTCTTTCGTTTTGTAACTCCATTTGTTTGTGGAGTGTAAGGTATAGTGAACTGTTGAATAATCCCATGATTCTTGCAACATTTCATGAGCTCTCCCAACTTGTATTCTCCCCCTTGATCAGAGCAGAGAATCTTAATAAATTTCCTTGTCTGATTCTCCACCATACTCTTAAATTCTTTAAAGCATTGAAATGTCTGGCTCTTTTTTTTATAAAGTATACCTAGAAGAATCTAGTGCAATCATCAGTAAAGAGTAAAAAATAATATGCACTACCTAGCCATCTAGTATGCATAGGTCCGCATATATCTGTATGCACAAGCTCCAGAATATCTCTTTTATTCATATTAGCATTCAAAGGAAACTCTTCCCTATGCATTTTCCCTAATGCACATCCATCACAATCGAAATGAACATTCTGAAATGCAGGGAGTCCATCAACTATACCTTTACTTTGAAGTCGCATGAGCTCTTGTAGGTTAAGATGACCGAATCTCTAATGCCAAAGTTTCTTGGTTTTCAATCATGTTGAAGTCGGAGCTTGGTGTGGCATGCTCTTAACATTCAACCTATACAGACCTCCCACATGCATTCCTGATGCAACTGGTTCCTTCTTCTTGTCCTTTATGACACAGCATGTTTTGAAGAATTCAACTTGCAGGTCCTGATCTGCCATCATTTAAATAGAGATCAAGTTCTTCTTGATCTCGGGTACATACATCACATTTTTAATATATTTGATATTACCATCAGGAAACATCATCAGAATATTACCGTACCCCTTAATTTGATAACCTTTGTTGGATAAATGTCAGCTCCAAAAGTAGTTTCTTCAAAGTTCTCTAACCAATTTCTATTACCTGTCATATGTGATGACGCACCAAGTCTACAAACCATGTTTTGGCCTCATTCTCCTCAAGAGATGAAAGAGCAATCAGCTACAAATAGTTGAATATCATGACTGTAACCTTCTAATCCGAGTTGACCCAACTCCCAGATTCAACCAAGATCTTTTACTTCCATGATGTAGTTAGAATTTCATTTTATAAGAGAATAAATGAACATATATGCATGCTTAAGCAAATGGACATATAGATTCCCCCATGGTTCACCAAAGATTCCCTCCTCTAGGTTGACTGGAGATCTACAACTCAAATCAGAAAACTAATCTTGCCATTTAGATCCTTGCAAAATTCTGAGAATTATGAGTATAAAGTTGGTTGCTTCTGGATCTAAGAAATTTCAGCCTCTAAGGAATCTGGAAGATTCCCTCAAGATTCTTGAAGATTCTCCTCTACTGGGAATTTGCAAATTCTCTTTTCAAAAGGAAAATATGACCTCATTATTGTGTTCCCTATGAAAATCTGAGAAAAATGATTGTAAACTTGATTGCATTCTAACAAAAATGAATTTTACCTCCCTAAGGAATCTTCGACATCAAAAGAATATTCCTTGCCTCGAAAAACATGTCAAGGTTCTGCCTCCTAAAACTGCATCATTCTTCTGCCTAGGCGTGGTTCCGCTACACAGAACTCCATTCTCAAGCACCTTCATTCTGTTGGCTCCCTCCCTCTTTGTTACGTTTTCCGTTCTCCTTCTCCCCTGGTCAAACGAGAAAATGCATGGTTTATAAACAAAAAGTTGGTGGATTAAACAACACAAGGCCATTTGGCCTAATGGTAATGGCTTATGGTTTATACGGCGGTGACACCGGGTCAATCCCCGCCTGTGCCATAAATACATAACAAAATTTTTCATTTGTCATTGGTTGGCTGCGGAACCGTTTCATGCAATCGAAATTTGGTTATGATTTTGTGCTAAATGGTTTGTTTTAAGTTTTAATATGGTTCGTTGGTTGGTGGACTGTTATGGGGGTGCATTTTAAGTGGATATGCCTGGGTGGCGGGCTGGCCAGGTTCAAGCCCCGCCACCTCCAAAACTCTTACATATGGCACATGGTGTGGGTCAGGTCAACCAGAGGTGGCCTGCCCATTATACAATGTGATATATAAACATTCCGTTACATGGTGGTTGTATGTTGGTTGGGGTCGGGCGGGGTCATGGCCTACCAGCTTATTTTTAATCAAAAAATTGTTTAATACATGGTTTTGGGGCAGGTGGTGGGGGTCATGGCCCACCACCTCATTTATATTTTTTTAATCTTTTTATTATACATAAAAAAAATGATCATTTCTAACTTTCACCAAAATAAGGGATATTGGGCAATTTAAAGAGGCCACAATTTCGCCCTCTTTCGGGAGCTAGGTTTCATGTCCCGATTTCGGTCAAATTGTAGGACACTTAAACCTGGCCCATTGCCCAAATTTAACCGCAACTTTGACTGGATCTATCTCCTCTATTGGAACTCATATTTGAGTGTCATTCAGACTGTTCGAATCAGGGCAATGAGCACTTCGATCTGGTGTTGGTTTGAGAGCAATCTGACCACTTTGAATTTTGACCCTTTCTAAGCCACCTTGGGTTTTTGCATGTGTCTGGAGCCACTTGGATCAATCCTCCCCAATAAGGAGCTTTTGGTCCTCCAAAATAATGAAAAATAATCTGCCACTTCTTTGTACATTGTCTGCACCACAAGTGTCTAATAAGTCTTGCAATCACTGCAAACCTATAGTACAATTATACAAATTACATGCTTAATTTCATGACCAACTAATGACCCAAGCATCCCATACTTTTCACGAGTTTATAACACATACTCGATGGTCAAGTTTACATCAAAATAGAAACAATACCCTAGCTATCAAAACAAAGCCAAAATATCATTGTTTCTTCAACAAGTGATGGAAAACACATCATCACTACAACACATGATTTACAAAAATAAGGCCAAACACTATTGTTGCTTTAACAAGTGATGAAAACACATCATCACTTCATAGTTTAAAATGCAACACACAATAATTTTAGACATCATTATTGTTGCAACAAATGATGGAAAATACATCATCACTTTTACATTTTAAAATGCAACACATGATATGAAAAAATAAGACTGTGACATTCTACCACACCTATAAAAACCATTTCTCACTTATCAAAGTGAATGGGTTGCCTCGTTGTGGCGCATTTATTGGTCAAACAACTATTTCACCTGGTTCATGCACGAATGCTTTGTCCTTGCGACATTACTCTAGATGCAGCCTCCAACATGTGTCCTTTTGATGACCACTTCTTTTGCAATGCCTACAATAAGTCTTCTTCCTCCAGATCTTCTTTACCTTCTTCCTTTCCTGTTGTTGATAGGGTCTTTCATGCCTCATCCTTTTTTGTGTTGCTATTCTTTTCCAGCACTCAGCAAATATATGGTTATGTAAACCACAAAAAGTACATGTTTTTCAATGCCATGATTGATGTCCATTATTAACAACATGATTGTAATCGAAATGAACATTCGAATATTGAGACTTGTTATACCTTTCCTTGTTGTCTCTGGTGTAATTATGGTGATGAGAGTTTTCCTCAACTATTTCCCTACAATGGGCACTTCCATGGGATGATGGAGATGTATTCCCATCATTCTCTTTCCTCAATGATTTCAATGATGTCTAGGAAGCATCTGACAACTTCGAGCATTCTCCTTTGGTGTATCCCAAGCTTGGAAATCAAGGTCTCTACATAACCTCCAATGGATGAGTAATGCCTAGGCTCTTAACATCGCGTCCTTCTTCTTCCTTATACCTCATCCTGGTAAGGAGCCTCAGGTTTGTCCCTGTAATTGGTATCTCCAAATTTCCAATTGAAATTATACTATGTGAAGATGAAACTGAAGGGAAATCAACATATTTTACCTCCAATGTCAAGTTGGAAGGAAATGATGAGGGATTCTCATCATCTGTTGTTAGTGGTTCACTAGCTGTCTTGGCACATTTCCCAACTACCTTCCCAACATACCCAAGTCCTTCCTGACGAGGTAATTCCTCTACTTTGATGGGGTTGACAATGCCTTAGCCATTAACACCCAAGCATTTTCCTTTATACCCCATTATCTTCAGCAGTTTGGAGCCAATTCCTGTGGTATGATTTTCAAAAACAGCAAAATCATCATCAGGAAACATACATGAATTCAAAGAATTAATTTTTACCCCACAGGGGTCGTGCTGCATATTTTCCAATGCCTCGTTCTTAGCTTGCAATTGTCATAGAAACCTTTGTTTCTCCTCTTTCTCTTCTCGTAGAAGCATCTTCAATTCAGTGTTATCCTCTTGAAGACTCTAGTTGTTGTGCTTCAGTTCTTCCAGGGCTGCCTCTGCTGCTTAGCTTGCAGTTGTTGTAGAAACCTTTGTTTCTCCTCTTTCTCTTCTCAGAGAAGCATCTTCAATCCAACGTTATCTGCTTGAAGACTATGGTTGTTGTGCTTCAGTTCTTCCAGGGTTGCCACTGTGGCTTGCAACTGAAGCTACAATCGATGTTTTTCCCCTATCTCTTCTTGTAGAGCTTCATACATTATGTCCATATTTTTGGATACTTTGAGCATGGTCTCGTACATCTCTTTGTCATCCTCCGTCGTTGCACGTTCCATTGTTCACACTTGTAATTCACATCCATGTGAACACTACTCCAATACCAAACTTGATCCAAGTTGACTCAACTGCCAGATTTAACCAAGATCATTTTCTTCCGTGATGTAGTTAGAATTACATTTTATAAGAGCATAAATGAATGTATATGCATGCTTAAGCAAATGGAAACATAATAACGATCATCAAATCATAAATAAGAGACATTCATAATGGAGTTCATCCAGTGTGGATTACGTCTCCGAACCTGGTGTCAAGATGGTTTTGACCACTTCGTTCAGTTCTTGAAATGGTGAATATGTACATGGACTATGTTTTCTGTCATACAAGGACATGTGCCCTCTACATAAGTGGCAAAGTCTCTCTACGAGACGTTCCATTATAGGAACTATCACTCACAATAGACCTCATATCAGCATGACATAAACTTACCCATGGTGACAATGAGTATCCCGCCATCATGCCATCAAAGGGATCTCAACCAAAACATACATAACAATCCATGATGAATACATCTCACATGAAATAGACACAAAGATTCTACATCATACATCAAGCAGAAATCGAAACAACATAGTACATCTCACAACAAATGATCAAAGAAGTACATGATAGCAACACTTCATATACCTCAAATCTATCGTTGGCTAAAGAATAGAATACTCAACTACTGGATCTAAATGCACCATCGAAATCATAGCATCGAATTGCATAGAATCGACTGTCCACACTTTCAAATCTGATACCGTCACTCCAAACTAGAAAATGTCTGAAAAACAGAAGGCTCAGCTGCAAAAACTGATTACACCATTGAACTTGTGTCATCGAGAGGTGTAAAATTGACTATCCATTTGTCAAATTCTAACACCGAAAAAATCTGGGCCTATAGGAATATTTTAGATTCCCCCGTGATTCTCCAAAGATTCCCTCCTATGGGTTGGCTAAGATCTGCAACTCAAATCAGATATTGCCAATGAGATCCTTGCAAAATTCTAAGAAGAATGAGTATAAAGTTAATTGCATTTTGGATCTGGGAAATTTCAGCCTCCAAAGAATCTGGAAGATTCTCGAAGATTCGCCTATGCTAGGAATCTGCAAATCCATTGCTCAATAGGCAAATCCGACCTCACCATTGTGTTCCTGTGAAAATATGATAAAAATGACTGTAAACTTGACTACATTCTGACAAAATGAATTTTACCTCCCCAAGGAATCTTCTGCGTCAAAAGAATATTCCTTGTCTCGAAAAATGTGTCAAGGTTCTGCTTCCTGGAACTGCATCATGGTTCCACCAGGGCGTGGCTCCACTCCACAAAACTCCTCTCTCAGGCACCTCTGTTCCGTTGGCTCTCTCCCTCTCTGTTTTGTTCTTTGTTCTCCTTCTCACCTGGTTAAATGAGAAAATACATGGTTTATAAACAAAAATTCGGTGGATTAAACAACACAAGGTTGTTTGGTCTAACGGTAATGGCTTACGGTTTGTACAAAAGTGACCAAGGGTCAATCTCCTCCCGCACCATAGATACATAACAAAATTGTTCATTTATCGTTGGTTGGTTGTGGAACCGTTTCATGCAATCGAAATTTGGTTAAGATTTTGTGTTAAATGGTTTGTTTTAAGTTTTAAAATGGTTCGTTGGTGGAGCATTGGGGGGCGCGTTTTAGGTGGAGGCGCCCTGGGTAGTGGGCCGGACAGGTTCAAGCCCCGCTGCCTTTGGAACTCTTACATATGCACATGGTGTGGGCCAGGTCCAACGGAGGTGGCCCGCCCACTATACAACATGATATATATACATTCTATTACACGGTGGTTGTATGTTGGTTGGGGTTGGCGGGGGTCATGGCCTGCCAGCCTATTTTAAATAAAAAATTGTTTAATACATGGTTTGGGGAGGTGGCGGGGGTCATGGCCTGCCACCTCGTTTATATATATTTTTTAATTTTTTTCATTATCTATAAAAATGATCATTTTTAACTTTCACAATTTAAAGAGGCCACAATTTCGCCCGCTTTCGAGAGCTAGGTTTCATGTCTCAGTGTCGGTCAAATTGTAGGACACTTAAACCTGACCCACTGCCAAACTTTAACCGCAACTTTCACTAGCTCTATCTCGGATTTGAGTGTTTTTCACACTATTGTAGTTAGGGCAATGAGCACTTTGATCTAGTGTTGGTTTGGGAGCAATATGACCACTTTGAATTTTGACCCTTTCTGAGCCCCCTTGGGTTTCTGCATGTGTTTGGAGCCACTTAGATCACCTTCATCGATAAAGTGCCCTATGTGATTTCTCTGTTTATTTCTAGCCTCATCTATCTATCTCTTAAAACAAAACTTAGCTAAATGACCAATTTTCCCACAGTAAAAACATCTAGTGTCAGATTTGTTACCACCGTTACTTGGAGACATACCTCTAAATGATGTCTTCTAAAAAATGCCACTGCCTTTCTGTCCCTGCGATTTTTTCCCTTTGTATGGCTTCTTCTTCGCCATCAAAGCAAGATCGACACTCTATGGTCTCAAATTTTTTCGCCGCTCTTCTTCCTGTATCAGGATTCCTATTAGCTCTTTAAATGCAGGGGCTTTATCCTTGCAAACAAGCCTATGATGAACATCCAGTATTCATCTGTCATCCCATTCAATGTAATTATGACAAGAACGGAATCAAACGCCTTCTCCCCGATGTCACCCAATTTGTCCTTCAAATCCTTGACCCATGCAATGAATCCAACAACAAATTCATTCTCCTCCATCCTCATGGCCTTTAAGCGACAATATGTGATTGGTGTTCTGCATCTTGTAAAGGTTCTTGAGTGTATTCCATATCTCATTGGATGATTTATAGTCTATGATATGTGGGATAATGTTGTCTTTAACAGTCATCTTCAATAAGACTTTCGCTTTATCTCCCTTTTATCCCAATCCTGTATTAGTGTTGTTGTACCACTTGTCGAAATGGTCGGTGTCTGTGCATTGCCACTAACGATCGACCATGTGCTCGATCCCTCAAGCAATGTCTATAGCTTGAATTTCCAATTGGTATAATTAGTCCCATCGAGTTTGTTAGTCTTGTTGAGATAAGCTTCTGTAAAATTGTTCATTTTCAATTGATCGGATTCCAAATCCTCCAATATTCAGTCAATTCTAACCAAGTGAACAATTACAAGCTACAGTAAAAAAAAAAAAAAGTAATCTCAACGTGATTCTCCAAAGATTCCCTCCTCTAGGTTGATTGAGATCTGCAACTCAAATCAGATCTCGCCATTGAGATCCTTGTGAAATTCTGAGAAGAATGAGTATAAAGTTAATTGCAATTTGGATCTGGGAAATTTCAGCCTCCAAAGAATCTGGAACATTCTCAAAGATTCACCTCTGCTGGGAATCTGCAAATCCATTGCTCAAAAGGCGAATCTGACCTCGCCATTGCATTCCCTGCAAAAATCTGATAAAAATGACAGTAAACTGGATTACATTCTGACAAAATCAATTTTACCTCCCTAAGGAATCTTCCACATCAAAAGAATATTCCTTGTCTCAAAAAATGTGTCAAGGTTCTGCCTCCTAGAACTACATCATGGTTCCACTAGGGCGTGGTTTCACTACAAAGAACTCTGTTTTTAGGCACCTTCATTTCGTTGGCTCTCTCCCTCTCTGTTCTGTTCTTCATTCTCCTTCTCACCTGGTCGAATGAGAAAATACATGATTTGTAAACAAAAAGTTGGCTGATTAAACAACACAAGGCCATTTGGCCTAATGGTAATGGCTTACATTTTGTGCGACGGTGACCTAGGGTCAATCTCCTCCTATGCCATAGATACATAACAAAATTTTTCATTTGTCATTGGTTGGTTGCGGAACCGTTTCATGCAATATAAATTTGGTTATGATTTTGTGTTAAATGGTTTGCTTTAAGTTTTAAAATGGTTCGTTGGTTGGTGGAGCGTTGTGGGGGCACGTTTTAGGTGGAGGCGCCCCGGGTGGCTGGCCGAGCGAGTTCAAGCCCTGCCTCCTCTGGAACTCTTACATTTGGAACATGGTGTGGGCCGAGTCCAATGGAGGTGGCCCACCCATTATACAATATGATATATATACATTCCGTTACATGGTGGTTGTATGTTGGTTGGGGCCAGTGGGGGTCATGACCTTCCGCCCTAGTTTTAATAAAAAAAATTGTTTAATACATGGTTTGGGGGGTGCCAGGGGTCATGGCCCGCCACCTCATTTATATAATTTTTAATTTTTTTCGTTATATTAAAAAAAAAGTCATTTTTAATTTTCACAATTTAAAGAGGCCACAATTTCGCCCGCTTTCGGGAGCTAGGTTTTATGTCTCGGTGTCTGTCAAATTGTAGGACACTTAAACTTGACCCACTGCCCAACTTTGACTGCAAATTTGACTGACTCTATCTCCTCCATACTAGCTCAAATTTGAGTGTCATTCACACTGTTGGAATCAAGGCAATGAGCACTTCGATCTGGTGTTGGTTCGAGAGCAATCTGACCACTTTGAATTTTGACCTTTTCTAAGCCCCCTTGGGTTTCTGCATGTGTCTAGAGCCACCTAAATCACCTTCATCGGTTAGGCGCCAAGTGTGCTTTCTCTATTTATTTCTAGCCTCATCTATCTATCTCTCAAAAAAAAACTTAGCTAAATGACCGACCCATAGTAAAAACATTTAGTGTCAAATTTGTTACCACCGTTACTTGGAGACACACTGCTAAATGGTGTCTTCAGAAAAATTCCACTGCCTTTCTGTCCTTGTGGTTTTTTCCCTTTGTATGGCTTCTTCTTCGCCATCAAAGCAAGTTCGACACTCCATGGTCTCAAATTCTGCCGCCGCTCTTCTTCCTATATCAGGATTCCTGTTAGCTCTTCAAATGCAGGGGCTTTATCCCTTGCAGACAAGCCTGTGATGAACATCTGGTATTCATCTATCATCCCGTTCAAAGTAATTGTGACAAGATCAGAATCAGACACCTTTTCCCCGATGTCACCCAATTTGTCCTTCAAATCCTTGACCCGTGCAAGAATCTAGCAACAAATTCATTCTCCTCCATCCTCATGGAAAACAACTTGCCTTTGAGCGACAATATGTGATTGGTGTTCTGAGTCTTGTAAAGGTTCTTGAGTGTAGTATATATCCCATTGGATGATTTAAAGTCTCTGATATGCGGGATAATGTTGTCTTTAACAAACATCTTCAATAAGACCTTTGTTTTATTCTCCTTTTTATCCCAATCCTGTATTAGTGTTTCCATACCCCTTGCCGAAATGGTCGATGTCTGCTTATTGCCACTAATGATCAACCATGTGCTCGATCCCTCAAGAAATGTCTATAGCTTGAATTTCCAATTGGTATAATTGGTCCCATCGAGTTTTTTAGTCCAATTGAGATAAGCTTCTGTAAAATTGTTCATTTTCGACTGATTGGATTCCAAATCCTCTGATTTTTAGTCAATTCTAACCAAGTGAACAATTACAAGCTACAGTAAAAAAAAAAGTAATCTCAACACATACTAGATCCTTGGAATCGATCTACCACCAATCAACCACGATCTATGTGTCTACAACTCAGATCTGCCACCGATTTGGAAAAATCTTATGCACAGAACCATAAAAACAAGTTTGCACTCCTTCACACCAAAAAAACGCACTTTTTGGGCGCAATGAGCAAAATCGCTCTATCTAAAGGTCGGATCATCGAGGGTTCAACCCTGGGATCCGTGATAATCAATGCTGCTGTTATGCCAAAAAACGCGATGACCACCTTGTACTCAGCTAGAAATACGCTTAGACTTGTGAAATAACAAATTTCTCCTGTGAGTAAGGTATGTCACTCCCGACCACTTAGACTCTGAAATTGTGAGCAATAAGGCTCCTATGTTGCCACTGGGGCACTGTAGCCACGAAGGCTCTGTAGGTAAATCAAGCTCACCAGATCTGAGCTCTGATACAATGTTAGAAACACTATAAAGAGAAGAAATGAAAGCTGCACAAACTAGAGGTTACAATCTCTATTCAATTAACCAATGATGCTTCAATAAATACATCGCAAAAGAATAGAGAGAGGAGAATAAACTCCTACAACCTAGAAACTAATCCTAACTTAAGAAGTTAAGTTACAACCATGTAACAATTTCTCTGTTAAGACAATATAATATTAATTATTTTCAACTTCCTCACATAAATAATATAAATTCAATAGAATGAAAAATATCAAATCTTTGTAAAATTTATAACTGATTTAGTATACTTTTGGTTGTTAGCGCCTTGGAATTTACTTGGAAAGATACACTCGAATGAACGATCTCAACAGGCTGGAATATCAATGCCTCCAATGATATGATATTTGTTTACTGCAATCTTAGTCATCAGAATGTACAGACTATTTCCTAGAACGATGTCGGTTCCACTTTTGATTCTGTAGCGAACAGTGAAATACTTACAATGGAGGATTTACTTGCCTTGTGAGACGGAAAATGAGACTAGGTGCAGCACCAACTAGTCTGGTCCTGCAATGAAAGGAGAAGAAGGGAGTTTGGTGCTGGAATGAAAAGATAGGAAGATAATTGGAGAGAAAGGAAGAATAAGGGTAGTTGAAGAGGCATGAGGGGCTTCTATGAGATACCTGCACGAAGATCGAAGATTCCTCTCAAGTCAAAATAGCCTGCCAGACATTTCCAGTGAATAAAATTGCACCATAATCTCTGACAGTGCATAGCTCATCCTTAAGTATTGAATACTGGTTTTTAATTTCCTAAATATAATATAATAAAATCCTTTAAAATCCTCATTGAATGTTGGTTTTCTTATTTAAGTAGTAATCAACCATGTAAGTAGTAATCTGTGGTACAGTATGATTAATTGTTATGTGCTTGGTTGGTTCTGGTTATGTTAATCAATTACTGGTAAAAATTCCACCTTGTAATTCTCATAGAACATAAATGTGAGTGGCTCTGTTTGCTGGTGTGAAATTCACATTTTGCAGCACTATGCCCAATTTGTGTATTGAGAGAAGTTGCCTGTGTATATTTGTTGTTAAGTTAATCAAATGCCATGCTACGGGATAGCATCTGCATTTACTCACTCAATTAATCGCCCAGAGTATTAATTTCTGGCCATCGGTATCGCTGGAGGTTTGCCACAGCCCATTCGCTCAGGTAATTGTAAATCACTGCAGGCTTGTCCAATGATGCAAAAGCATGCATCCTGTTACCCCTTTCTCCAGCATGAATCGCCTATAATAAATGTCGTTCACTTAATGGGGTTGGATATGATCAGGTAAGATGAAACTGTATATGATAGAATCAGAGACAATGATTTGTAATGCTAAGGCAGAGGAATTGATATCATCAACTCTATTAAATGGCAAGAACTCTAGTAGAACTGCTTCATCTACAAAAAGGAAAAAACATCAAGAAGGAAATCAGCGATGGAAATATAATGGTACATGTTGACAAATGATGAGTTCGGATTCTGCTATCCCTGTCATGAAGCTACAGGAGAAGTCCCTAAATAATATCAAGATCTAATTGAACCAGATCTGTTCACTTGTCATGGCTGAGCTGGATCAGAATAGCGGTTTAGCGACTCTTACAACAGCCAAAACAGAGGACATCTACTGCTACAGGAAGTCACATCATTAAACAACAGTGGTGCAAGTGCAGTCCCTTTCAGATATTGAGTTTTCATTTCCATTCGGAGGTCTTTTACATATAACACCTTTGTTGGCGATTGAGGCTTAGCATGCTTATCAGACTAAGCAAGAATAGAGAAATCATTTGGAGTAGGATGCTCCCCTTCAAATTCTTTGGATTAGCCTCCTTGCAAGCCAAACTTAATAATAGGATGTAGCTCTGGGTCAAAGGTGATTAAAAGGAGTCAACATGTATACTTCAAGTAAACACCCTTAATCTTTAGGTTGTTTGGAGGTTTTCATTATATGTTCATTACATCCATATACATCTAGGATGAAAGCGCTTAATCAATATAGAGGCATCCAAATGCACATATCCCAAACATATCCTTGGAGTGATCCGTCCTTTGGGGGAATTTTTTATGTCTGGCTTTGGCATGTATTAAAATTAAAACAAAATCTAAAGGGACGCCTTGTTCAAATAAAAGAATTAGCCCAGTTTATTTCTCTGTTTCCTAACTTGAGCATTCTAAATGGTAAAATCACTATCTTAAGTCTGTGGTACACATCGTCACAATCAATGTTGCGGGGGAGCGCGCCCCCCGTTTCGCTCCCAATCCTTGTTTCAGGTGGGAGCGAGTCGGGAGCGCACTCTCGAAATCGCTCCCTTTCGCTAAAAAAAAAATTCTCCCTGCCTTTTCGAGAGCGTTTTGTCTTTTTTTGCAATTTTTTTTATAGTAATGTTCAAAATGCAATTTTTTTTTAAAGAAACAAATAATTTTTTAGTGGGGCAACTTAATGATCAAGTCTATGCCCTTAGTATTGATATGTTATTCATGGTAATGTTAAATTCTTAAAGTAAAAGGATGAAAATGAAGATTAAGGACAATGTCACTATTAAAGAGAATCTCATTTTTACTTAAATTTTTAACATTACTATGAAATGACTCAATCTGTTTGAGAATGGTTTCAACTTCATTGGATTTCATTTGGAGAAAGTAGAATTTTAGATTTCATTCAAAATCCAACAAACTTATTAATTTTTCAGGATTTCAGGATTGGCGGATTGCAATGTTTCCATTGAATTTTGTCATGTATTAGGGTATGGAACTCGTATTTAATCAAGAGAACCAATCCCTCTATGTACCTTGATGTTAGTGACATTGGTTGTCGAACTCCTCTATCATGACCCTACTAAAAATGTATGCATCACTCAAACAAAATCTTGATTTGACATGCTATGTTTTTTCTACTTATGTTAATGCTTAGAGGGTGATATCAATGACAAAGATCCCTATAGAGATATAGAGGTAATGACAAAGATACCTCTGGATATTAATGCTTAGAGGGTGATAGTAATGACAAAGATCTTGATTTTCCAACAAGACTAAAAAATTAGACATTTCTCATGGTGGTAAGAGACCCAAGCATAAGAAATAGATAATAGATTTACTTCTTTTTTCTAGTTTCTAGTAGTTTATATAACTATTGACTCTTTCATATTTATTATGATATTTTTTAAAACAATATATAACAATTTAAGTTTTAAGTTGGCAATTATAACTCATTAGTAATGAATTATGAATATGATGCTTCATAAAAGTTGAAAGTTGTTTCATTTCATTTCATTTTATAACATTTCATTTCATGTTAGATATTATTTGTTGTAGTGGTTACAGTTAGCTTACAAGTACAAATTTGGTGATCAATGATGATAAATGTTATATATTGAATTTTGCAAACTTGAAACTTTAAGATTGATGAATCATGAGACTCAATATGTTGTATGTTACTATGTTACTAACTTGTGGATGTGGTTGATGAAGATTATAACTTCTAGATGATTGTTGTTATATGGTTCAATCTATGTTTCTGTATGTTTTTTATGTCTAATTAATTATTCTACATTTTTTGTTGACTATTATATATATATATATATAATAATAATATTTATATATATATATATTTATTATATATATATATATAGTATATATATAACGCTCTGGGATTCACTCCCAAACCAGGAGCTTCTGAAAATGTCACTCCCACTCCTGTTTTCGCTCCCGCTCCCAAGTAACACTGGTCACAACAGTGAATGATTTAAGTTGATCCAGTTGGATTCTACCTAATGCCTTTTTTGCAAATGGGGACATCACTTCTCATTTGGCATGAATCTTGGCAGAAATGGATCTAAAACTAGTGCAGGAGGAAGAGCTATTTTTGAATATATTTTGTAAAAAAAACTAGACAATTAACCTAGAATAGTTTGCAAGCTGCAGCATCCTCAATGGATAAGAAGGATCATGGAACTTCTCATTGGAAGTTCAAGGATGTTGAGAAACTTGTTGATCTGAAAGGGCGAGTGAAATTAGAAGTCAAATTTCATTGGAAAATTATTGGTCCTAATGTCCAAGTGGTCGATTATGTTGCATGGGTTTGTGCTCAGGATGCTTATACATGTAATGGAAAAAAATGCTCTACACAATCAATTCCATTTGTGCATGGAAATTAGAACTTTTCAAATATTGTACCCAAGTTGAGAGCTCTCGCTGAGAGAATGAAAGTAGAAGATTTAACATTTGGTCCCATTCTCATTGTGACAACTGACATTTTTGGCCCTGTTGCCCACCAAAAGTAGGTACCCCCAGGGGAGTTTTCTCCTATTCATCTTCTTTGAGCTGGAAGCCAACAACCCCTGATAGCCACCTTGTCATTGATGTGATGTGCCACTTTATCTCCACTCCCTGCATCAGTTGTGTGTTTCCTCGCCCATCTGTCTTAGAAGGTGGGCAATTCGACCCTTAAGGTATGTTTTCAATTATGCAATCGAGTGTTTATGCTTGTTTTTCATTTGGACATTTTGGCATGGATTATTGGGTGACTTGGAAGAAGGAAAGGCTTTGACCGTAGTTTTGTTCCCTCACCTTAAATGGGGGGTTAATCCTCAATCCTAGTCCCATGAGACTTGTCCTATTGGCCTATGGCTTTAGGAAGAGCGTTACTTGGGAAACGCCAATTTTGGTAGCATGGTCTCATTTTCCCTTTCCATATTTTTCACTCCCCTCCTCACATTACAAGACCTATTTCATCATTGTCTTTCTCTGGGTCCACAAGGCACTGACACTGCCCCTACCATTGTCCACATGTTTGGGTCAGACTTGGAAACATTGCCTCGAAGGTTGATGCAACTAAAAGAAAGTTAAGCATATCATGGCCACAAGCAAGAAACAAAAGAAAATAAAATCATAAAATGCAAAAGATAGTCGTGATATTTAATATAACACATGGGAAAAAACCAAACATGAGCTCTACCCGTTATCATTATGGCCATCACCCTGATTCCTAGGGCCCATGAGTGCCCCTCACATCATTAAAATAATCCATGCACGTCCCAACCCCTAGTGGGCGATGAATTGCACCACCTTAAATGAGTAATAACTGCTTTACATCATTCACAACCTGCTCTCATCACCTCGAGCTTTGAGTAGTAATAGAAAGAAAAATCATGAAAAAAAAAAAAGGAAAACAAAAAGGGGTGAGAAAACAAAGACTAGGGTAACTCATGTATCCACGATTGCTCCCTCCTCACATTTGTATGCCCAATATGTGGACATCCCTCACCATTGTTATCCTTGTCCCATGTCATTTGGACTTGAGGCCCTTGTGTCCCCATCCATTTCATCATCATCCACATGGCACCTATTTATTGAAGGATGTACTAGGGACATGTCTTTCCCTTTAGGGGTTGGGAACACCTAATATGATAATTTATTAACCAATCCTACCTAGGGAGGTAACACTATTACGAGTTCAAAACCCCATATGAAGTCTTAATTTTCCCTTGATTAACAAGCTTGATTCACTTAGATGCACTAATGATTATTTGTACTTGATGGTGAAGATGTAACACTAGACATTATGTGTGATTTACATGTGGTTTTATCATGGGATGGACAACTTGGAGCCTAAATCCACTAGAGGAGCATGTGACACCCTATAGGTGAAGTGTTTGGAGCCATGCAACTCCTATCATTTGTAGAACATCATTCCACTCCATGGGAACATTCAACACCACAACCATGTACGCTTTTCCCCACATTATTCATGAGATGATGCAACTGATGGAGTCTTCCGCAACACTAATAGTCAAATCACTCATATTTATGTTGGGGTAATAGGTCATAACACCAACATCGTAGAAAAAATATGAGCACTTTAGTAGGGCCGTCTAATTGTCATTCACAAGAAGTATCATAAGCTTATAATCAAGGGAGATTCGAAAACTATAATCTCCATATTTTGGAAAATCCAATGTGGGAAAAGATCCATAGAAATTCTCAAATAGTTGGAGGTTGGAAGCATACATAGTAAATATTGCTAAGCCCTTGACTAAAATCTTAGCCCTTCTGCTCTCCCACGTTCGAAGCTAAGGTAACAAATTGGCAGACAAACTTGCTAATCATGGACTCAATATAGCCACCTCTCCCATAGACCTAGACTGGAACCAATCCATCCTGACTCACTTTGCTCTCAATGTCAGGATCAAGATGAGAAGGAGCTCACTCTCCACGGATGGTAAACCTAGATCAGACCTTCCCTTCCCCCGCCCTGACATAATGACCTTTAACATGCTTATGCATCATCGCACAGAGGCTACTTGCCACACTGCATGCTCGTGGGTGACATCGTAAGTTCAAGCTGGATCCTTGCGTAGGTTTAAATGTCAACCGATCGAGTTGGATGGTACCGTGTCACACAAGTATTTTTTATGGATGAGGGTGGTGGTTCTCCACAATCCTCACATCATGATTGCACGCCCAAGTTTCTTGGGCACTCTCGCTCACTCCTCATGGAAATGGTAATCATGGGGACTCCTCCCCTCAAGTTCGGTGGTACACTGTTATTATTAGAGTTATTTGGGGTGGTGCTCTTGCATCCCTGATATTGGCTGGCAAGTCCTCCATTTTGGCAAAGTAGACCCCTCAAATTTGGTAATATTACGCATACCAAGGAATGCGTAGGCCTCAACCTTGATCATGCCACACTTTCTGGCACTATCTTTTTAGTAGTGGTCTTTCTTCGGCTTCTCTGAATGCCTATGGTTTCAGCTTGATTTTGGGCATCTCAACACTCAGGATAAGCATATTCATAGTTAAGCTTTGCTTCTTCCATGCCTTTGTGCACACAAACTGGTTAAACTGTGGTTTCTACGGGTTCTGGATTTGTGTTTCTTTTGTGAATTCTTTGGTTTGGTTCGGCTTCCTGTGTTATCTCTAAGACCCTTTTTCTAGCTCGGTCATCTCTCCTCTACAACTTTGTTTTTCCTCCCCTCTCATCTATGTTTTTCAATCCATGCTTTGTCTCGCCTAATCCTGGCCTCACCAAAGATATCACATTTAAGTTCATCCCATTTCTTGCAATTTCATTCAACGTTTGCTGCCCCACCATCTCTCTCGCAATTCCTCTTTCTCATCTCCCTATCATCCCTTTCCCTTGGCCATTATGCCGCATGGGAGGATTGTTGCAACTGATCAAGGGCGAGCAGGGGACGTTCCTCTGCTTTTGAGTTGGCTGCCAGCCATATTGCCTGTACCTCATAGTTCATGGCAGCTCAAGCACAAATCTAGGAAACCATGGCCCGCTATGAGGAACTTATCCCAGGTTTGGTTTGACAAGAAATTGAGTTTATCGTTGTGAGAGGCATTGCACTCCATGCTATCATGTCAATGCAGAGGCCAGAGATTGGATTCCCAACATTGGGACCTCCATCCACTCGTGCTTCGGAGGATATATGCAGTCTATCAATGTATGTTGGTGCATTGAAGTTCTTATGGGTTGCATCCTCATTGACAACAACAACACTTTGCAGAAAAACAAGATCAGAATAGCAGAACTGAAGGAGAAGATTGATGGAAATAATCATAAGCTTAACCTTCTCAGGAACAGATCAACCAATAGTTATCTCTCCTTCAATGGGAACAGTTCGCAGCAAGCTCTGAAACTAGATGACTCAGCATAGTGATCATCATGCATTTATGGTTTTTTTATTATAGTTTTCATAATGTTTCTTGTTTAGTCAGGCCATGGCATGCCAGAACTTGGAAATATCAGTTGATGTATAAATCTTTTTGTTTATCAGATGCTCTAGTTAGAAGAGGTCTCAATGACCTCAAAACTTTGAATCTAAGCTTCTGGCCTGACTAGAAGTTGATATTTTTTGGACTATGTAACCTTTTGCAGGGATAACATCAAGTGCCTTAAAAAAAACAAAAAAAATTAAAGGGGAAAAAAATGAAAAGAAAAATGTCAATGTAATCAAGTACGCCATGCAACCATTTTTCATAGCTCCTCCTGCCAAACATCTATTGCAGTGGCAATTTCCCTGTTATTTTTGTTTTGATCTAGAAATAGTTTAATCAAATAGCCATCCAAGAACTTTTTTGCTTCACCTGCTTGTTTGATTACCTTGGCAAGATTCGTTTGCAACTTCTCAAATGTTTGAAATTGATACTGCTCCTCTGAAAGGGATGCAATAACACCAATCATATCATTACATGTCTCAAATATAACTATAGGAATCACTCAGATTTCTGAGCCCAACTCAAGCAAAGCAAGAGATCCAATCTTGAACCTGTTGACAAACTCTCCAAGATGGTATTCACCTTCAACTTCCTATTTTACTCTTCACTATCAATTGAGGCATCGCTATATTTCCTCGCTGTAAAAGGTTGAAATCAGTTTCCACTTTCCAATATATATCATCCAAAATTTCTACGGAAACCATCCATTTTTCACTTTCATCACGAGCACTCTCTTCCAATATACCTCCCTTGTTATTCTTGTAAACTGACAAATATATAGATTTCAGTAAATCACCAACAATGATAGAAACTCCAGGAGTCTGAACTCAGAAAGAAAGTATATGACCTTGGCGTACACACGTCACATTGAAACTCTCGCTAGCAATCATCATGGATCATCCATTTGTACAACACAATATTTTTTGTTGAATCATGCAAGCAGTTTTCCATGAAATGATTTGAGATTGAATACAATTCCCTTTGTCTGCTCCTCCCTAACAAGTTGCAGTTGCCCATTTTCAACATAAAATACCAAAATTCGGCCTTTCTTAGGTTAATTGTCCTCATCATGCAAGTACATTGTTCCAACACAATAATAGAAATTGTTGTCATTTGTAAATGAACAACTCGGGATGGAGCATCCTTGTTCATTAGCATTAAGTGGATATGATGAAATATTTCAATTGTTTTTAATCATCAAAGGGATGCACAAAAATGTTTCTCTAATCAGAATTATACTTCTCATTTCCAACGGAAAATTTGTGGGACTGCTCTTGATAGCAAATACAATAGGCCTATTTCCCAGGAGGTATCAAGGAGATGTGAAGTCTCTGAATGTCATCCATTGACCTGATACTAAGCTTGTCAATTGCAACAATGTCCAAAAAAGAACCTGTATTACGAGAACACATGATCAACATCTGTGAAATGATACCAGTCTATTGTTGTGACCATAAATTACTGCAGGCTTGTACGATGATGCGAAAGCATGCATCCTATTCTTAGAGTGAAAAGTGGTAAAACTAATCTCTTGTGTACCCAATGAGATCTTGTTCATCTCAAAATGTTGTCCATTTCTCATATTCAATGTAAATTTATATAAATTTCCACTGCCAAGACCACATAACAGGTATAAAATCTACAAAGCATAACAGATTGAGGTTGAATGTTTTCTACAAAGTGGGACCTTGTGCGGAAGTCTAAATTCAGAAGAGAGTAAAACCTAATACTATAGTCTTTCCACAGTCCAACAAATGCAAACTCACTCCGAATAGCATTGTCACCAATAGGATTTAAGTCAAGGCAAGATAATACCAAACTCAATTTCCAAATGTTTCAAACTTTCACCTCTACTAGCAATTCCTCAATTTCCAAGTAGACTATATGACTCCCCTTCAATGGTTATTAAAACCTGAGTAACATCAGTTGTCATTAAGATTATGGATAATTTAATAGGCATCCTCCATTCAAACAATAGCATATTAAAAGATGCACTTACTAACCTCAAAAAATGGGATGTTCCCTGAACAAGCTGGTCATGAATAGCACCCTGACAAAATAATGTCTGAGCATTTGTGACAAATGCTTCTATTAATACTTCTAGCCCATCTTCTCATTTCATTGAAATTGTATGTCTCATTAATGAAGTTCATGACCAAAAAATATCAAATATGTCAGAGTTGAAGATGGTAATGAACATATTCCCCTAATGCCTGGAAAATTTTCAGATGTCTTCTCATTGAATCCAATACCATTTCTGACTAGCAAAGAGAACTATCCTTAAATCCTCGAGGACAAGTTACAACTTGTTTCCCTTCTCTTGGTATTTTATAAATATCAACAATATAAAAGTTCACAATGGAGGCAAGGTTTACAAATGTTTCCAGAACTTCCACATTTGAACCTCTAGCATTAGGCTGAAGATGCAATTTAATAAGCTATGAATCTCCATAACCAGACCCAACATACACAAATCGATCATCTAGACAAGACATTGTTGAAGTAGCAGATGTATCACTGAGAAGATGCAAATCAAGACTAATAAACCTATCATTTTCATGAGTTATGGAAAAAAATACAGCTTGCCTACATGGTCACCCAATACGTATCGAGAACCGTCAACTCTGCCATAAGTTTAGTGATAGTCTTTCTGTTGGGTTTCTTAGGAATATTTATGGATACAATGCACTACAATAGACTATTTTCAGCCCAACAATAATAATATGGATCCTAAAAGCATGGGAACTCATATTAAGATACCAACATCATAATCTATCTTGGCTTGTGACCAAGACCCGTCATTAAATCCCTTTCCATTCCAATCATCCTCATATGTCTTTGCATGTAGTTCATCTATATATTTAGGAAACTATTTGTCTCAATGTTGTCACAGCCAAGTCAGACACCAAATTGTTGTGTTAGACCCCTTTGTTTGTGCAACAAGGGACACGCCTTCGCCTAACAATTTGACTGCTAAAGTCTACAAAGGTATACATACACTACCTCCCTTTGGATTTGAACCTATGACTTAGTGGGAAACACATGCTCTTAAACATTAGGCCTATGATATCCAAACTAAAATTTCCTCAATAGAAAGTACTAATGGTTTGTCCATTATTATCCAACATATATAGCTTTGAAGAAACCATCATAGACATGGAATCCCATGACCCTACAATCTAGATCAATGATACTACTTTGGCCATTCTATGCAGGATGGTAAATATAATCTGAGACATTTTCCATTGAGCTTGTTATAGGTTGGTTGGATTTTGTATCTTAGTGAACAACATGTTAAATATGAAAACAAATTATTAAAAAATTAAAAACCAAAATTTACTAAGGTAGATATGTGGTTAGATTAAAGAGAAACCAGTGATAGTTTTTGTAACGTGCCTACTTCATTTATAGTGAAGCCTAAGCGTTGAGGAGGTGTAATCCTAATTCTAAATTCCTCTTGATTAATAAAATACCTTATCTTGCCCCGTGGAGGTTTCCTTAATAAACTGTCAAGGTCCTATGAGATAAAATTTCATGTGTTTTCTGTCATTACTTTTTGGTTGCAAATGATTACACTGACCGAGAAAATGAACAAGTGGTATTGGAGCGCAAAGTTGAGGTCTTGTTGTCGCCGCTTCAACACCCTCCAAATTTTCACTACATTCGAATTTTGGAGCCTACTTCATTGCCATTTCAAGTGTCGCCTTGGTCTTCAAGTGTTGTTTCATGTTGTTTCATATGTCTTAAGTGTTCTTGAATGTTCTCAAGTGTCATCGCATTGATTAGAACATCTCTATATGCATTTCATGGTCATAACACATTTGTTGTTGTAAAACAACACTTTCGGGTTGCAGCCACACACACTTCACTAGTTAGACTTGGGGAATGTGCATAAGGTGGCGTTTTGATCTATATTGATTGTTGATAAAGCTTGTCTAAGTTTTCTCAATGAGTTAGTATGTGTCGCACATGGTTTTATGTATCGAACTCATCTTGCTCACCCCTTGACCAATCATCTAGACTTGAAAATTTTCAGTTGCATAATGAGATCATTAAGGCTAAGAATGTGTGATATCACTCCAAATCCTTGATGGGAGACCCTCCATTGTTTGGACGTATGCCCTATGTCGTCCTTGAGAGTTGGGTGCACTCCAAAAGCACCATTCCCCTTCCTTGTTCCGAACTGCGCCCTTCAAAAACCAAGCCTTCCTTTGAGCCACTTCTTCAACCTAAACGAATGCTCCCTCCTTGGGAGCACCCTTTGACCTAAAGGAATCTGCCCTCCTTAGGAGCACAACTTCGACCTGAAGGAATGTGCACTCCTTCGACACGAAGGAATGCAACCTCCTTGGGTACATGAGCGCATCTTGAAGGCCTTAAGCTCCACCCTTTAGCCTTCCACAATGCGCCATTCACCCTCTTGACCCTTTGAGCACATGAGCGCACTTCGAAGGCACAAAGCATCATCCTTCAACCTTCGGACTTGCGCCATGCACCCTCATTGGTCTCTTGAGTGCATTGTTAGTTTTTGTGGAATCATATGTGTTCTAGCATTGAAGTTTTGTGGAGGGACTAGAATACACGAGATCTCCAAAACCCAGAAATCGTTTCTGGAAATTTCGCCTAGAAGTGTCTCAATTATATTATTAGCCTATTTTTAAATATTTCCTAAGTCTAAACTTGAGGTATATGGTTCATTAATCAATGTTAATTGAGATAGGGTGAGAATCATCTAGAAACTCACATGGATCGATCCAAGAGTGATCCTATCGATTGATTAAGTTTTGATCTTGGTCGTTGGTGCTCCAATAGTGGATTATAAAAGGAAGTCGATGTGGTGATGGAGAGATCATCCAGTTCAGATACTCAGTTGCCCAGGCAGTTTGATTTTCTCAGTAGCAGTAGCTCAACACAGAAGATAGACCCAAAGGGTGAGTAGCAGGTGGAAGAGGAGAGCAGTAGCATTCCGAGGGGAAATTTTTCAATTACCAGAAGAGTATAAGGAAGGAAGGTCGAAATCTTCAGAGGACCAGTGTAGGCTCTGTGCAGAGGGTGACACAGGAAGCTCAACGTAGAGTCCGGGGAAGCTATTTTAGAGGCAGAAAATAGTTGTGGGGTGAGAGAAAACTCTCACAATATTTTTGTCAGTATTTTCTTCATATTATATTGCCATCTTTGTATCTAAATTATTGTACTCGGAATTGTTTTTGAACATTAATATTAAAACCCTCATCTATTGCACTGGTTTTCCCAAGTTGGGTTTTTCCGGGGACAATTGTCCAAAAATAACTATGCAAATTTATTGTGTGTGTGCCAAAATTTCTCAGTTTCCAGTATTTTATTTTCTGCAGTATTTTTTATGGTGAAAATTGTAGTTGTGATTTTATTCGTTATTTGTCATAGCAAATAAACTGCATAATTAATTTTTGAGTTAGAAGAATAATTTCCAGTAGCTGCAATAGATAAAATTTCACATGGTATCAGAGCATAATTGATCAGTCAGGAATGTCAGAAGCAAAGAAAGGAATTTCCTCTATTCAGAGGAAGCAACAGATTGAAATTCCCAGAAAAACTGTGCAGAGCCCAAAACAAACAATTCAAGTCACTAGGGTAGTAGTTTGATTTTTCAGTTGATAGAAGGAAGGCGATTTTTCAGTTGATAGAAGGAAGGAAAATTGAATTGCCTAGATTAGTGATTCTAGTAGTCAGAGGGAGCAGTTGCAACTTAGGTTTTCACTGAGCAGAATCCTGGTTGAACATAGAGAGTTTTGCTGCGGCCTGTAGAGCAGAATCTGCATCGGGAGGAAAAGAGGAATAACACACTAAATTTGTTCAATTATAGCCATGGACTGAAGTAACATTCATAAGATTTTAGATTTGTCTTTCAGATTGGAAGGCCGATTTGCTTGCTTAGCAGGATCAACTTCACAGGGAGTTTGGTATATAGATAGTGGAGCATCTGCTCACATGACAGAGGTTAGAGAATATTTCTCTAGCTACAAAGAGGAGTAGATGGATTTCCAGATTACTATGGGAAACAGAACGAAATGTACTCCAATAAGGAGAGGCACCATAGATTTTCAAGGGGAGTCAAGAGCAAGCACCAACACTTCAGATGTATCGCATGTTCCAGGATTGGGTATGAACCTATTTTCAGTATCCCAGTTATAGGATAAGGGAAATGATATTCACTTCGTCGGGAAGAAAGTGTATTTCAAACACTCGAGTTGGAAAAAGGTATAGACAGATTGGAGTTTGAAGTAACAGGATGTATCAGTTACAAATCGATTCTCCAATGGCACTAATAGGTAGTAACAGTAGTAGTGGGAAGGAGATGAATGAATTATGGCACAGGAGAATGGGACATCTACACCATGGAGCACTCAGGATGCTCAAAGAAACAATAACAGGGGTTCTTGAACTTGGAACTACAAACGATAATGTGTGCGGAGGATGCATACTTGGGAAGTATGCTAAAGCAACACTTGCAAGAAGTGACAACAGAGTTGATGGTGTGTTAGGACTTATACACTCAAATATTTGTGGCCCGATGTCCACTAGAGCTCTCAGCGGTGCTAAATATTTCATCACCTTTATTGATGATCATTCCAGGAAAACCTCGATTTACTTCTTGAAGACCAAGGATGAGGTCTTTGATTGTTTCAGAGAGTTTAAAGCTCTCGTGGAGAACGTGGTAGGGAAGAAGATCAAGGTGCTTTGCTCAGATAATGGTGGAGAATATATTGATAAATACTTCACATATTTTTGTGTAAATGAAGGCATCAAGAGAGAATGGACAACTCCATATAATGCATAGCAGAATGGTGTAGCGGAGTGGAAAAATAGAACCATTGTTGGCGCTGCAAAGGCTATGTTATATGACCAGAATATACCCATATTTTTGTGGGTAGAAGCATGTAACATGATAATGTATATTCAGAACAGGATTCCTCATAGAGAATTGGGGAAGAAAACACCAGAAGGAGTCTTCACAAGGGAGAAGCCAAAAGTCATCCACCTTGAAATTTTTGGCAGTGTTTCTTTTTGTCACGTGTCAGATGATAAAAGGACCAAACTAGATCAGACTGCAAAGAAGGGGTTTTTCATTGGGTAAGTTAAACCTCAAAGGCATTCAGAATCTACATTCATTGCAATAGGAAGATAGTAGTAAGGCGAGACGTGAAGTTCATGGAGGATTGAGCTTTCAGAAGGTCTCATGAGATGCTTGGAGGTGTTCAGAATTAGTCAAGAGAAGCTACTTTAGTCCAGCAGCAGGGCCAGCCACAGGGGTAGCCAGTGAGACAAGCAGGGGGACAGTCACAAGGGTCAAGTACTATGATCGGTATCTATATTTCCTCAGGTGTAGGAAATCCGGAGAGTTCTCAGCAGATGGAGGAGTAAAGACAAGATGAGGAGGAGTTGGCAGAACCTCCCACGACCAGTGGTCGAGCCAACAGAGAGGTTCATTAGACATTAAGAGATTCAGAGGAAGTTATTGAAACTCTTAGGATGAGAAAGAGACAACACAGACAACTGGATAAGTACCAAGCATTGGTAGCTCAGGTTGCAGAACCTTCCAGCTTTTAGGAGGCCATACAACATCAGGTGTGGATAGATGCCATGGTAGAAGAGTATAGCTTTATCATGACGAATGATGTTTGGAAGGTAGTGCCAAGGCTAGAAGACAAGTTAGTTGTAGGTTTGAGGTGGATCTATAAGATGAAATATGTGGCAGATGAAAGTGTGGAAAAGTACAAGGCTAGGTTCATGGCAAAGGGGTATGCACAAAAGGAAGGGATAGACTATGAGGAAACCTTTGCCCCAGTTTCCAGATGCACTTCTATCTAGTCAGTTATATCTCTAGCAGCTCAAATCGGATGGAAGATTCAATAGATGGATGTCAAGGAAACCTTCTTAAATGGAGTGATAGAGGAGGAAGTGTACATAGAACAGCCAGAGGGCTTTGAGACTCAAGAGAGGTGCACACATGTATGGGCATGGTATGGTAGACTCTATACGGGCTCAAGCAAGCTCCCAGGGCATGGTATGGTAGAATTGATACCTACTTGCAGCAAATGAGGTTCATCAAGAGTGATGCAGATCCCAACCTTTACTATTTGATGGTAGAGGACGAGCCCCTCATTCTAGTTTGGATGTGGATGATATATTCTTGATAGGACCATCAAGGCTCATAGAGGATTGCAAAAGGAATTTGGCAACAGAATTTGACATGAAAGATTTGGGGTGGATACACTATTTCCTAGAATTGGAAGTGTGGCAGAAGGATGGGGAGATCTTCCTTGGGCAAGGAAGATACACTATAGATATTCTGAAGAGGTTCAAAATGTAGGATTGCAGACCCACATCTACACCCATTATTACTTGCTGGAAGAAGATAAACACATTAGATGACAAGGATCTCGACTCCACCTTGTATAGATAGCTCATTGGGTCTATCATGTATTTGATAAACATAAGGCCAGATATTTGCTTTGTAGTCAATACCCTTAGTCAATTCATGGTGGAACTGAAAAGGGTACATTTGGCAGTAGCGAGGCAAATTCTAAGGTATATTTGAGGCACAGCCGAGTATGGATTGAAATATACTTGAGAAGACGATGTCAGACTTTGTGGGTACATAGATGCAGATTAGGTAGGTAGTGGAGTGGATAGGAAAAGTACCTTCGGGTACTGCTTCAGTGTTGGATCAGGGATGGTTTCTTGGTGTAGCAGGAAGCATAAGTCAGAAGCATTTAGCTCTGTAGAATCAGAGTATATGGCAACTAGCATAGCTACATTCAAAGCTCTATGGCTTTGGAAGCTGCTAGTAAGCTTGTTCAAGTAGAGGATGGAGGTGACCAATTTCTATTGTGATAATCAAAGTTGCATAAAGCTATCTAAGAATCCAATGTTTCACGACAGGTCGAAGCACATCGATATTCGGTGCCACTTCATTAAAGATTGTGTAGAACGAGGAGAAATCCAGCTACAATATGTTCCCACAGAAGAACAGGTTGTAGATATACTCACGAAAGCTCTAGGGAGAGCTAAGTTACTCTATTTCAAAGAACATATGGGTATGGTGGAGAACTCGTTTCAGTAGCAAGGACAAACTATTTTGGATGTTGCAGTTGCAACAACAATAGATGATAGGGAGTTGCAGTGCAGATGTAGTGTTGGTAGCAATATGGAAGGGTTTGTTGATCTAGATTTTCATTAATGTCAATATGAAGCCAAGGAGAAGCAGAACAAACTTGTGAAGAACAGGAGCAAAGCCACTGGAAAGAGGATCGCATCAACGAAGGTACATAAATAGAGTCATCGGAAGTCACAGAGAGATATGTCCAAGGGAAATTGCTATTGGAAGTAATAGGAGCTATCAAAGCAGGGAAGAAGTTCATTAGAAGGAATAAAGAGGAACACGCATCAGGAGGAGAAGCCAATGGAAGAGCAGTTAATAGAGGAGCATCACATGTAATATATGCCAAAGAAGAACTACCGGAATCCAAAGGGAAGACCGATCAGAGGAGCAAGAGAAGCATTGAGGAAGAGTCATTCGAAACCACGAGAAGCAAAGAGTGGAGAGTCGTTACTCTATGTAACCGCATTTAATAGTTATTTGGTGGGTTTGTAATAGTGGCAGTGGTTATCAGGTAGATGCTAAGCAGTAAGTGGTATTTAGAGGAGAGTGTCTGATTCCATTAACCGAGTGACACGTAGCACTCGAGTGGAGAGAGAAAACCACTTTTTTGGGTGGTTATTTCTCTTGCAAGTGGCTCACCTGAAATGCATGTAGGCCGTTGGATCTAGCACGGGTTGATCGATGGCGAAGGATCAACGGATGGTTTTGGGTTGATCGGGCTAAATCAGGACCGTCAGATCTGGAGAGAAGATCAACGATGGAGGATCACTAAGGAATACCACAAGAGTGTAAATCCATGTCATGATAAAATATGCGATTGTGATATATATATATATATATATATATATATATCTTATGGACCCATGGGACCATTACAATATGATGTAATATAATATCACACCCGTCGCAATATCACAAGCCTCTTTAAAATCCTTGCCACATTAAAATTCCAATTGCGATATGTTTGCGGACCCGCTGCAATGTTATAACATGCCCTATTGTAATATCGCGTCCGTCGCAATATCGCAAGCCTTGTTAAAGTTTTGCCACATTGAAATCCACTCATTGCGATATAATTGCGGACCCGACTACACCATTATAGCATGGCTTAATCAAATGTTGCATCCGCGATAATCGCAATGTACAAAGGAATGTCAATCCGCCGATTGCGATGGAGCTATGGACCCGATGGAGTTATTAACAACAATTTATAATCATATCACATCCAGTAGGAACAATCGGTAATCGGCCATCGACGATGTTATAGACACGACTTATAAAAGACCTCCTGAAAGCTGCGATTGCGATTGAGATTGTGGCGTGGCATGTGGGACCACCCATTATATATTTGTAACCATGTTAATCTATGATATTGTTATAGGAGGACAAAGGATGTTAAGGGGCATAGACAATGTTATATCGTGAAGACAAAGAGTTGCGACTGTGGAAGTTGCAATTGCGATTAAAGGAGTGATGCGATTGACATAAAGAATGTTGGGTCCATTGTATGAATATTGAAAAAGAAGGGGGGCCTCCCTAATATAGTTATTTATTTAATATGCAATATTATTATAATACGGCCTCTCTTCCACATTAACTTGTCCTGTAAGAATTTGATGAATCTGAAGAGACCTAGAAAATCGAAGAGTGAGAGCAGAGGAATCCAAAAGATCAAGAAAGCGAGAGGAAACGAGTGGAAGCCAAAGGTCAGGAGTATCAGGCATATAAAACAGAGAACAAGGGAAAGTTTGAGGTGCTGGTGAACTGTAAGGAAAAAAAGGGAGCCGAAGTTCTGGCAGAAGTGGAAGGAACAAGAGGACAGAAGTAAGTCATAGGTCCAGCAGGGTTGGGAGCAAAGAATTACAACCAAATAGATCCATACAGTTACAACGGAGGGTTGGATCCCTTGGGGTTGGTGCCCCAGAACTGAAAGGATTGGTGTCCTGGGAGTTGGTCTCCTAAATTCAAGGTTGGTGCCTTGACAAGACAGAGTTGGTACTCTGGAGGTTGGAGCCTCACAAAGAGTCCAAGTTGGTGCTTGGCAACAGATTGAAGCCATATATATATACATATATATTGTACTTTATTTATTGCAAAGATTACATTAATAAAAACATTTATTCTTGTTATCTACTTCTGTGTTCCAATTATAAATTTTTTGACTACTAAGAGTAACAATTAAAAAGAAATATTGATTCAGCCCCCCTCTCAGTATTTCCAACAATTGGTATCAGAGCAGGCTTCTTCACATCAACCTAACAACTTGAAGAAGGATTCTTAGTCATGATGAGAAATCAAGAAGTGTCAGGAAGACCACCTCTGTTTGATGGCACATATTTTGGTTTATGGAAAAAGAGAATGTCCTATTACTTAATTTCCCTTGTACATGAAGTTTGGCATTCGGTTTTAAATGAGTACATAGCTCCTTCCAGTCTTCCTACAGATCAAGATGAGAGGAACTTCTACGTTGCAAATGAAAAAGCCTTAAAATCCATCACTAGTGGAATCACTGATTCTGAATTTACAAAAGTCAGGAATTGTAACTCTGCCAAAGAAGTATGGGATAAGCTAATTAGCTTATACAACGGGGACTCAAGCTTCAAACTCATAAAAGGAAATGTGAATGTCTACAAATGGATGATGAAGAAGATATTTCATCATACTTTCTCTGAGTAGCTGAAATGGTCAACTCTCTTAAAGGATTGGAAGAAAACATTGAAGAAAGCACCATTGTTCAAAAGGTCTTAAGATCTCTCCCAGACATATTTGACTCCAGAGTAAGTGCCATAGAAGAAATGAAGGATCTAGATACTCTCAAGATGGATGAACTCTATGGAATCATCATTACCTATGAGATGAGAAAAGATTTCCCAAGTTCCAAAGATGTAGCATTCAAGGCCTTAAAAACAAAAAACGGAAAGAAAGGAATGTTAGTAGTGATGACTCCGATGTTGAATCTGAATTGGTGCAATTTGTACGAAGGCTGAAGAAAGGATCTAAGCTAAAAGATAAATACCCTCTTATTTGTTTCAAGTGTGGAAAATAGGTCATTATGCTGCAAAATGTCGTCATAAGCATGATAGTGATGATGAAGAAAATTCTAAAAGGGTGGTATACAAAAAGAAAGGGTTCAATAAGAGGATTTTCCTCTCTAAGCAAGATAAGTCTGATGAAGATGCATTTGTAGTCATCAAAAAGAAATCAAATAACCAGTTCCCTCACCGCAAAGGAGGTAATGAAGAATCAAATGAAGAAAATGACCATGCTAGAAGCCAAGAAGTATTATTCATGGTATTCACAAATGATGATGACTTAGGGCTAGATGGAAATGTAGATGGATTGTTAATAAGTGCCATTGAAGAAAATGAGAAATTACAGAATAAAATCATTTCTCTCAAGGTAGAAAATGAGGAAACAAAAATAAGGGAAGATCTCTTGAAAAATAAGCTAAAAGAAAAAGAAGAAGCTTGTGAGGAACGTGAAGCCGAAATAATATCTCTAAGGAAGGAATTGGAGCAAGTTAAAAAGGGTTGGAAAAGCTCTCAAATAATTGACACTATCCTAAATAATCAAAAACCTCAACATGACAAATCTGGAATAGGTTTTAAAGGAGAATCATCAAGTACTAAGAATATAGCGAAAAGCTATGCCGACTTACTTTCTAGCAACCCAAAAGAAGAAAGATTATTTCATCAAAGGCTCATCCCTAATCCAAAGAATGAAGAGAGAGTAACTCCAAGGAAGAATGTTGATTCAAATCATGGATGTTACAACAAATACAAAACAATATTTCATTAAAGGCCCATCTCAAATCCAAAGAATGAAGCGGGAGTAACTCTAAGGAAGAATGTTGATTCAAATCATGGTTATTACAACAAGTACAAAACTATCTTTTTTGGGCATTGTTTCCATTGTAAAAATTTTGGTCATCAAGCTAGACATTGCAAAGCTCGTAAGAATGACACATCAAAACTGAAGGATCAAATAAACAAACCATATGGCCCCAAAGGGCAAGGACAAATCGAGACCTACAATTCTTTTGATCCCTTGGCCAAATTTGATCTGATTTGCTCATTATGTAATAATAATGGACACAGTGAACAAAATTTCCCACTCAAAAGAGGAAAAGCAAGAAGTGAGAATCCCAACACGAATAAATGTGGCCTAGCTCTATGTGCTCAAAATAATGAAAATCATTGGTTTGTGGATAGTGGGTGCTCCAAACACATGACAGGGGACAAAGGAAAGTTTGTCTAATTGAAAAAAAGGAAGGAAATGTATCCTTTGGAAGTGGATCTGCCAAAATTGCTGGAAAAGGAACTGTTACTCTTATTAATGGAAAAGGAAAAGATCAAAATGCTTAGCTAGTAAACGGGCTCAAACACAACCTCCTGAGTGTTAGCCAAATCTATGATCAAGGACATAATGTTGTCTTTAGCACCAAAGACTGTGAAATAAGGAACTCTTCCTCAGGGGAACTTGTGGTGAAAGGGGTTAGAACACCATAAAACATCTATATTCTGAACAAGATTCAAGAAGATAAATGCTACTTAAGTCAAACAGATGAAAGTTGGTTGTCGCACAAGCGACTTGGACATACAAGATTTGATAACTTGATCAATATTAGTGAGATTAAATCGGTACAAGACATTCCAAAGTTATTCAAACCAAATCAAGGAGTATGTGGCCCATGTCAACATGGAAAGAAAACTAGAACAAGTCACAAGACCAAGGAGTTCTCTACATCAAGCCTTTGGAGATCATTCACGCTAATTTATGTGGATCAACTAGAACTCCAGCATTCCAAGGAGAAAGGTAATTTGCTTTATTTGTTGATGACTATACTAGAATCCAAAGCATTTCAGTGTTTTAATAATCTTAAAGCTCTTGTTGAAAATGAAAAGGACTCTAAGATTAAGTGTCTCAGAACAGATAAAGGGGGAGAATTAACATCAAAAGAATTTGATGAATTTTGTAAAATACATGGAATTAAAAGAGAACTCTCTGTTGCTAGAAGACCAAAGAAAAATGGGGTAGTTGAAAGAAGAAATTGAACAATTCAAGAAATGGCAAGAACAATGTTAACAATAGCTAACTTGCAGACAAAATTCTGGAAAGAAGCAGTCGGGACAACTATCTATACATTGAATCGAACTCAATTGAGACCAAATAATGAAAAGACTCCTTATGAATTATGGAAAGGAAGACCTGCGTTAGTAAAATACTTCAATATTTTTGGAAGCAAGTGGTTCATAAAAATCAATGATGACTCACCAGGAAAATTTGATTCATGGGTTGGCGAAGGGATCTTTCTTGGATATTCTATAAGAAGCAAAGCCTACAAGCGCTACAATAACCGACTACGGAAAATAGTGGAAAGAATTGATGTAAAAATTGATGAAGACCTTCCAGAAAAAGAAATTTAAGAACATGAAGTTGATCCTCTCATTGAAGAAGAAGAACTTGAAAAAGAAGAAAAATACCAAGGGAAAACCAAGGAAAAAGAACCATCTCAAACCCATTCAAAAATGAAATTTCTCCAAAAATATCACCCAGAAGAGCAGATTATTGGCAATATGGATTAAGGGATGCAAACCCGAAGAAGGATGACTAGTACACCAAAGAAGAATGATGTTTCTCTTCTATCCATGATAAAACCAAAAACATTTACTCAAGCAAGTAAGGATCCTCATTGGATAAAAGCCATGGAAGAAGAAATGACCCAAATTGAGAAGAATGAGACATGGGAGCTGGTACCTCATCCAAAGGACAAAAACATGAGACATGAGAGTTGGTACGTCGTCCAAAGGACAAAAAAACATAATAGGAACCAAGTGGGTGTTCAAAAACAAAATGAATGAAGATGGACAAATCATCAGAGACAAGGCAAGGCTTGTCTTTAAAGGCTATTCACAAATTGAAGGAATTGAATTTAAAGAAACATTTGCACTAGTATCTCTTGTGGAAGCTATCAGGATGTTCTAGGAATTTGCTTGCTCAAAAGGATTCAAAATCTATCGAATGGACATAAAATTAGCATTTCTGAATGGGGAACTCAAGGAAGAAGTCTACATGGAGCAACCGGAAGGGTTTAATCTAACAGAATGAAAAGACTATGTTTGTAAGTTGAAAAAGGCATTATATGGTTGAAACAAGCTCTTAGAGTTTGGTACGCAAGATTGGATCACCATCTACAACAACAAGGCTTCAAGAAGGGGGTGGCAGGAAGTAATCTCTACATAAAGACGGATGAGGATAAGTTACTAGTCACACTTGTTTATGTTGATGATCTGATTTTTGCTAGTACTAATGATGAGATGAGCCATGAGTTTTCTCAAAATATGTCAAAAGAGTTTGAGATGTCAATGATAGGAGAGTTATCTCACTTCCTTGGAATACAAGTATCTCAAACCACGGTAGGCATGTTTATATCTCAGGCCAAATATCTTAAAGACATGCTTAAAAGATATGGAATGGAAGACCGTGCACCCATGAGCACACCCATGACCACAAGTTGCAAATTGAACAAAAATGATGACCCCCCTCCGGTGGATGCAACTCATTACAAGTCAATAATTGAGCCCTTTTGTACTTAACTTCTACGAGACCCAACATTATGCAAGCAATAGGAATGGTGGGAAGATTTCAATCATCCCCTAAACAATCCCATTTGTTGGCTGTAAAAAGAATTCTCAGATACCTGAAAGGAACTCCTGATTTCGGTCTCTAGTACCCTGAGAGCTCAACTCTTACTTTGACTGCATACACCGATGCTGATTGGGCTGGAAGTGTCGATGATCAGAAAAGTACTAGTGGAAATGCATTCTTCCTGTGAGACTATTTAGTATCTTGGCTCAGCAAAAAACAGACATCCATATCACTATCTACAGCTGAAGTCGAGTATATAGCTACCATTGATTGTTGTACTCAAATACTAAGGATGAAGGAAGCTCTAAAAGATGTCAACAAAGGTACAAATCAACCAATTACCATCTATTGTGATAACACAAGTGCGATCAACCTCTACAAAAATTTAGTGATGCACTCAAAGAACAAACATATACCAATCAAGTATCATTTCCTTCATGATCAAGTAGCTGAACAAAACATCACTTTGGAATATATCAATACTAAGGAGCATATCGCTGATATTTTCGCAAAACCTCTTCCTCGAGAAGCATTTGAACATCTTCGTCAAAAGATGGGGGTTATCTCTTCAGCATCACTTAAGTTGATTCATAAAGATGTTGCAAGACAGGGGAGCAGTTCGACATGGGGAGTCCTTGTGCACTCCTTTGCCACTGATGTCAAATGGGGAGAGATGAAGAATATTGCTATCAATGACAAAAGGGGAGATTGTTGATCTAGATTGTCATTAATGTCAATATGAAGTCAAGGAGAGGCAGAGCAGACTTGTGAAGAACAAGAGCAAAGCCATTGGAAAGAGGATCGCATCAGCAAAGGTACACAAGCAGAGTCATCAGAAGTCATAGAGAGATATGTCTAAGGGAAACTACTATTGGAAGTCATAGGAGCTATCAGAGTAGAGCTATCAAAGTAGGGAAGAAGTTCATTAGAAGGAACAAAGAGGAACACGCACTGGGAGGAGAAGCCAGTGGAAGAGCAGTTAACGGAGGAGCATCGCATGTAATATATGCCAAAGAAGAACTATTAGAATCCAAAGGGAAGACCAATCAGAGGAGTAAGAGAAGCATATAGGAAGAGTCATTTGAAACCACGAGAAGCAAAGAGCGGAGAGTCGTTACTCTGTGTAACCACGTTCAACAGTTAACTGGCGGGTTTGTAATAGTGGCAGTGGTTATCGGGCAGATGCTAGGCGGTAAGTGGTATTTAGAGGAGAGCGCCTGATTCCATTAACCAAGCGATATGTAGCACTCGGGAGGAGAGAGAAAACCACTTTTTTGGGTGGTTATTTCTCTTGAAAGTGGCTCACCCGAAATGCATGTAGGCCATTGGATCTAGCGTTGGTTGATCAATGACGAAGGATCAACGGATGGTTTTGGGTTGATCGGGTTAAGTCGGGACCATTAGATCTCAAGAGAAGATCAACAGTGGAGGATCGCTAAGGAATACCGCAAGAGCGTAAAGCTGTGTCATGATAAAATATGCGATTGCTATATATATATATATATACACATATGGACCCACGGGACCATTACAATATGATGTAATATAATATCACATCCGTCGCAATATCGCAAGCCTTGTTAAAGTTTTGCCACATTGAAATCCGCCAATTGCGATATAATTGCGGACCCGACTACACCATTATAGCATGGCTTAATAAAATGTTGCATCCGTGGTAATTGCAATGTACAAAGGAATGTCAATCCACCGATTGTGATGGAGCTATGGACCTGACGGAGTTATTAACAAAAGTTTATAATCATATCGCATCCAGTAGGGGAAATCGGTAATCGGCCATCAACAATGTTATAGACATGACTTATAAAAGATCTCCTGAAAGCTGAAATTGCGATTGAGATTATGATGTGGCATGTGGGACCACCCATTATATATTTCTAACTATGTTAATCTATGATATTGTTACAAGAGGACAAAGGATGTTAAGGGGAATCGACAATGTTATATTATGAAGACAAAGAGTTGTGACTGCGGAAGTTGCGATTGTGATTAAAGGAGTGATGCGATTGCCATAAAGAATGTTGGGTCCATTGTATTAATATTGAATAAAAGGGGGGGCCTCTCTGATATAGTTATTTATTTAATACGCAATATTATTATAATACAGCCTCTCTTCCACATTAACGTGTCCTGTAATAATTTGATGAATCCGAAGAGTCAAAGGAAGCCAAGGAGTGAGCATAGAGGAAGCCGAAAGATCAAGCAAGCGAAGAGGAAATGAGCGGAAGCCAAAGGTCAAGGGTATCAGGCATACAAAATAGAGAACAAGGGAAAGTTTGAGGTGCTGGCAAACTGTAAGAAAAAAAAGGGAGCTGAAGTTCTGGCAGAAGTGGAAGGAAGAGGAGGACAGAAGTAAGTCATAGGTCCAGCAGGGTTGGAAGCAAGAGAATTACAACCAAACAGATCCAGATAGTTACAGAAGAGGGTTGTAGCCCTTGAGGTTGGTGCCTCAAAACTAAAAGGATTGGGGTCTAGGGAGTTGGTGCTCCTAAATTCAAGGTTGGTGCCTTGACAAGATAGAGTTGGTGCTCTAGAGGTTGGAGCCTCACAAAGAGTCCAAGTTGGTGCTTGGCAACAGATTGAAGACATATATATATATATACATATATATTTTACTTTATTTATTGCAAAGATTACATTAATAAAAGCATTTATTCCTGTTATCTACTTTTGTGTTCCAATTAGAAATGTTTTGACTGGTAAGAATAACAATTAAAAAGAAATATTGATTCACCCCCCTCTCAGTATTTCCAACAGGGTCAACAACAACACATATGCAACATATATCAGAGTTGCGCAGTGGTTGGTGGGTTGTATGGTAAGACATCAACAGTGTGGCAGGAGATGAGGAAGAAACAAGGTGCTGCTATAGGGTGTGCAGAAGCACTAGAACACATTCCTCGCTAAGAGGAAGTGTTAGTTTTTGTAGTATAGGATGTGTTCTAGCCTTGAAATTTTGTGGGGAGACTAGATTATTAGCCGATTTTTAAATATTTCCTAAGTCTAAGCTTAGAGAATATGGTTAATTAATCAGTTTTAATTGAGATGAGGTGAGAATCATCTAGAAACTCACACGGATCGATCCACAAATGATCCTAGCCATTGGTTAAGTTTTAATCTTGGTTTTTGGTGCTCCAACAATGGATTATAAAAGGAAGTGGATGTGGTAATGGAGAGATAATCCAGTGAAGATACTCAGTTTCCCAAGCAATTTGATTTTCTCAGTAGCAGTAGCTCAACAGAGAAGATAAAGCTAGAGGGTGAGGAGCAAGGTGGAAGAGGACAGAAGTAGCATTCTCGGAGGAAGTTTTTCAGTTCTCGGAAGAGTCGAAGGAAGGAAGGCCGAAATCGTCAAAGGGCTAGTGTAAGCTCTGTGCAGAGGGTGACGCAGGAAGCTCAGCACAGAGGCCGGGGAAGCTATTTCAGAGTCTGAAAATAGTTGTGGGGTGAGAGAAAACTCACAATATTTTTTCCAGTATTTTCTTTAGATTAGATTGCTAGCTGGGAATCTAAATTATTGTACTCAAAATTGTCATTGAACATTAATAATAAAACCCTCATCTGCTGCACCAGTTTTCCCAAGTTGGGTTTTTCCAGGGAAAATTGTTCAAAAATAACTGTGTCAAATTTATTGTGTGTGTGCTAGAATTTCTTAGTTTCTAGTATTTTATTTTCCCCATTTTTTTTGTTCAAAATTGTAGTTGTGATTTTATTCATTTTTTTCTGTAGCAAATAAACTGCATAATCAATTTTTGAGTTAGAATAATAATTTCTGATGGCGGACAAATCCTGCCAACCCAGAATCTCTGACTTCACGCATATAAAAATGAAATCTCAGCGTTTTCCTAATCAAAAATCTCTGTCTGGCGAATTCCACACACTACCGTCAATGCATACAAGCCGCATAAACCGCAGTCCCAAACAATTAACAGAATTATCTGTATATAATTTCCACCGGTTATAGATTCGCCTCGTGGAAACTTAACAATGATCATAGAACCATTTAAAATCCGATATGAATGCTTTCATTTAATTTCAAAGGTCTCCGGCCCATCCCATAGAATTCAAACCAGCTTCATAAAATTTATCTAAATGAGCCACAGCTCCCCATTCACATCATAACATATATCCATCCCCAAATCAATGTTATGAATATTTAATAAGCTGTGGATTTCCAGACCCAATTCAATGAACCCAGCAATTAACACGTAGAAATTCAACTTACCATTTACAAGTGAGGCGATACCACCGGTTTAACTATTCAATTTAACATCCAGCAACATAACTCTGCATGCTCAGCGTTTAATAAACCAACGAATTTCTCATAGATCCGCTCCAGTTGCAACAATCTTATAATAGTTTAGGACAACCATGCCACATGGCATACAATAAGGTGAAGAAGTCATGTAAGCACCAGAACTTGTGTGATTGCGCCAGAGATAATGTAGCAGGATTGCATGCACAGGGATTATATCATATTTGATGTACCAAAATGGTGTCGAGTAACGGAGTTGAGGCATCCAAATTGTGATTGCACCAGCATTCAAAATGCCCCATTACGTGGCTCCACCGATTTTCCAACACTAGAGTACCTGTAACGTGTTTGGGTCACAAGCGCAGAGGATTCAAATTAATGTGGTTATATATTGCAGAAGCAGTTAGCATAGGGCTCATTAATAAACAATGTATCAAATAAATTCTGCGCCCTCTGGCTAGATCTTCTGCGCCTGAGATTTATCACAAAACCATTCAGAGTAACATAAGAATTAAACCCAGATTTGTTTCTGCTGAATTGAACTCAAACCTGCGCTGTCAATATATGTTAAATCACAATCTCTTTTGAATGCTAGCAATGGAACAACAATTTTACTTGCAGTGTGTGAAATAGATGACCGATTCATCGAAACATCATAAACTCCACTTCAGTCGGCCTAGATTGGATTTTCAAACGCATTAAACAACTAGCACTTTTTGCTATTGAACGCACTTAGACTCACAGAATTTTACCATAGAGATTCACACAATCAGCAGATTCATACATAACGATTTGGATGCAGAGTGTTAACGCCTCTCACAACGCACAACGAATAGCAATTCTACTATCGACCCCTCAGGATTTCAAAAGCTTGACACTGCGGACTTGTAATGTATTAAGATGTTGGCGCCTTTTTCTATTCATTTTCTATTAGTCAAATACAGACCAATCCTAAATCATACATAGATAACAACATAAATCGATCTCGCTTTTACTACAGGTTTCCTTCAGTCAACCTTCCCAACAATCGATACATATATACAGTTAACCAGAATAACTATAACTTTCGCAGCTAATCACCAAGTGTATATATATAATCTGAACCCAAAACAAGATTACTTACAAACTTTGTTTGGCCCGATATTCCAGATTGATGACCCTTACAATTTCCCAAGGCTTACAGCCTTGGTTGTCCCAAACCAGCTCTCAACCTCACAACCTCTAATCATCTTTTCTCACAAAAAGCCCTCCTATTTATACAATTTAAAAAAAATCATTTAATTAAATGCTCAATCTCTTAAAATCCTCAACAATCCCCTAAATCTCTCAACATCCCTAAAGGATAGCTCTTTATCCCTAAAATCCTTCAACTAATTAGATTCCCTCATATCCTTTTATTAAATAAAAAGATGTTTACATAAATCCTCACCTTCTCCTATTTAATTCAAATTAATTAATAAAATATTAAAAATCATGACACCCCATATTTACAAATTAACATTATCAAACCTCATATTTGCAAATGGAGAAAAAGTTTTTGATGCTCCTGCATCAGACTCCCCATGTAGAGAATTCATGACCACCTGGTCATAAGTCTGGATACCTCCTCTTGGATCCCAAATTTTATTTTGTAATCCTTTAGTGCTTTTCGATTGCTTCAGTGTTGTTGTCATCTGCTGTTGTCTTCCAGGTTTCCATATTTTGTGTTGTAGTGCTCCACCTGCTCTGCTCTTGCAATCTTTCACTGTCATTCCCTTGTTGTCGCTCTTTTTCTTTCTTTCAGCTGTCTTCCTCTGGGATGTCTTTATCATTAACCTCCTTATCAACTCAATTTCTTTGTCCAGTATGTCCTCTGTTCGCTGATTGTTTCCATCCCTTTCTTGCTCCTTTTCTGCTGCTACTATAAATGTTGCCTCACATGTTTCTCTAGTTGTTAATATGAATGTTGCAGCCTCCCAATCTTCCTTTCCCTCTGCAACATTCCTTTGCTCATCACCTGCAACTTCTTTTATGACAACTGCTTTTTCATCCTTCATCAGCAATCTATCGTGGACATTCATCCTCTGTTCTTCCAATTTCCTCCTTTGGAAGTCCAATTCTCTATATAACTCAATAATTTTACTTGGAGTAGACTTTGGAAAGTTTACCCGATCTTCACATGGTCTTTATTCTGCTAAATCTTCTTTAACATCTTTCAGTAGATGTTCTTCCTCTTCTTCCAAACCTGCAATCACACACAAATCGTTAGTTTTAAAATCACAAGACCTTACGGTCTTGTTTGATGCTTCAATCATCAAATCTTTGGGCTGCCTTGAATCATTCATATGATTCAACTCCTCTAGCTCTTCATCACTTTCTAAAAGTAATGGTCCACTATCTGGGTAACATAACGAAACTTCAACATCTTCTTTGGCATCTTCCTTTTGCTGTAGCTCAACTGTTTCGAGCTTCTCTATCCTTTGCCTGGCATCTATAACTTGTTCAAGTTCCCTTAGTTTCTTTATCAACCGCAAATTTACCTGATGATTCCACTTCTCTTGTAGTCTCTGCCACCTCAACTTCTTTCTCATGACATAACCACGCTTCTGGTCTTCCTTAGTTCTCTGCAACATCTCCATTAACACCTCAAGCTGAACTGCTATCTCAGCCTTCTCCCTCTCATATTCCTCTTTGCTTAACTGTCTCTATATGCCAATTGCCTTGGCATCCTTCTCCTTTTGTCCTCTGCTATGGTTGACTTCAGAACCTCTGTTATGACTGTCACTAGTCATCATCCTTTCCATCTCTATGAGTTCCTCACTCACTTTACTATGAGTTGTACTAAAGCCTCTTCAGCAGCAAGTCCTGTCCTGCCGCCACTTACCTCACCAAGCTCTCCTCACTCAGTCTTTTGGCAAGCAATTTTAAACATGTCTTCTATGGATTTTCCTTTTGGTAGTTGCAAAAATACTTCTGCTTTAATGCAAAGACTACAATCTTCAAATTCAAATAAACCCAGATCACCTTACCTTCAAGATCGCAGTCTGATCTTGTCTTTTCGTTTGCCTGTACTTTTAAATGGACCGTTCTTCCCACTAGCTGTCAGCATGTGTCTTCAAACTCTTCAACTACCTTCAGAATCTCACACTCTTGCAACTTTGGTTTCAGCAAATCTGCTACTTACACATTCAAAAATATATTCCAATTCAACAAAAACCTTCTTGACATCATTCAGAAAATAAACATTTCAACAGAGCCAACCTCTGATACCAAAAATGATGGCGGACAAATCCCGCCAACCCAGAATCTCTGACTTCACGCATATAAAAATGAAATCTCAGCGTTTGCCAAATCAAAAATCTCTGTCTGGTGAATTCCACACACTACCGTCAATGCATACAAGCCGCATAAACCGCAGTCCCAAACAATTAACAGAATTATCTGTATATAATTTCCACCAGTTATAGATTCGCCTCGTGGAAACTTAACAATGATCATAGAACCATTTAAAATCCGATATGAATGCTTTCATTTAATTTCAAAGGTCTCCGGCCCATCCCATAGAATTCAAACCAGCTTCATAAAATTTATCTAAATGAGCCACAGCTCCCCATTCACATCATAACATATATCCATCCCCAAATCAATGTTATGAATATTTAATAAGCTGTGGATTTCCAGACCCAATTCAATGAACCCAGCAATTAACACGTAGAAATTCAACTTACCATTTACAAGTGAGGCGATACCACCGGTTTAACTATTCAATTTAACATCCAGCAACATAACTCTGCATGCTCAGCGTTTAATAAACCAACGAATTTCTCATAGATCCGCTCCAGTTGCAACAATCTTATAATAGTTTAGGACAACCATGCCACATGGCATACAATAAGGTGAAGAAGTCATGTAAGCACCAGAACTTGTGTGATTGCGCCAGAGATAATGTAGTAGGATTGCATGCACAGGGATTATATCATATTTGATGTACCAAAATGGTGTCGAGTAACGGAGTTGAGGCATCCAAATTGTGATTGCACCAGTGTTCAAAATGCCCCATTACGTGGCTCCACCGATTTTCCAACACTAGAGTACCGGTAACGTGTTTGGGTCACAAGCGCAGAGGATTCAAATTAATGTGGTTATATATTGCAGAAGCAGTTAGCATAGGGCTCATTAATAAACAATGTATCAAATAAATTCTACGCCCTCTGGCTAGATCTTCTGCGCCTGAGATTTATCACAAAACCATTCAGATTAACATAAGAATTCAACCTAGATGTGTTTCTGCTGAATTGAACTCAAACCTGCGCTGTCAATATATGTTAAATCACAATCTCTTTTGAATGCTAGCAATGGAACAACAATTTTACTTGGAGTGTGTGAAATAGATGACCGATTCACCGAAACATCATAAACTCCACTTAAGTCGGCCCAGATTGGATTTTCAAATGCATTAAACAACTAGCAATTTTTGCTATTGAACGCACTTAGACTCACAGAATTTTACCATAGAGATTCACACAATCAGCAGATTCATACGTAACGATTTGGATGCAGAGTGTTAACGCCTCTCACAATGCACAACGAATAGCAATTCTGCTATCGACCCCTCAGGATTTCAAAAGCTTGACACTGCGGACTTGTAATGTATTAAGATGCTGGCGCCTTTTTCTTTTCATTTTCTATTAATCAAATACAGACCAATCCTAACTCATACACATATAACAACATAAATTGATCTCGCTTTTAGTACAGGTTTCCTTCAGTCAACCTTCCCAACAATCGATACATAAATACAGTTAACCAGAATAACTATAACTTTCGCAGCTAATCACCAAGTGTATATATATAATCTGAACCCAAAACAAGATTACTTACAAACTTTGTTTGGCCCGATATTCCAGATTGATGACCCTTACAATTTCCCAAGGCTTACAACCTTGGTTGTCCCAAACCAGCTCTCAACCTCACAACCTCTAATCATCGTTTCTCACAAAAAGCCCTCCTATTTATACAATTTCAAAAAAATCATTTAATTAAATGCTCAATCTCTTAAAATCCTCAACAATCCCCTAAATCTCTCAACATCCCTAAAGGATAGCTCTTTATCCCTAAAATCCTTCAACTAATTAGATTCCCTCATATCCTTTTATTAAATAAAAAGATATTTACATAAATCCTCACCTTCTCCTATTTAATTCAAATTAATTAATAAAATATTAAAAATCATGACACCCCATATTTACAAATTAACATTATCAAACCTCATATTTGCAAATGGAGAAAAAGGTCTTGATGCTCCTGCATCAAACTCCCCATGTAGAAAATTCATGACCACCTGGTCATAAGTCTGGATACCTCCTCTTGGATCCCAAATTTTATTTTGTAATCCTTTAGTGCTTGTCGATTGCTTCACTGTTGTTGTCATCTGCTGTTGTCTTCCAGGTTTCCATATTTTGTGTTGTAGTGCTCCACCTGCTCTGCTCTTGCAATCTTTCACTGTCATTCCCTTGTTGTCGCTCTTTTTCTTTCTTTCAGCTGTCTTCCTCTGGGATGTCTTTATCATTAACCTCCTTATCAACTCAATTTCTTTGTCCAGTATGTCCTCTGTTCGCTGATTGTTTCCATCCCTTTCTTGCTCCTTTTCTGCTGCTACTATAAATGTTGCCTCACATGTTTCTCTAGTTGTTAATATGAATGTTGCAGCCTCCCAATCTTCCTTTCCCTCTGCAACATTCCTTTGCTCATCACCTGCAACTTCTTTTATGACAACTGCTTTTTCATCCTTCATCAGCAATCTATCGTGGACATTCATCCTCTGTTCTTCCAATTTCCTCCTTTGGAAGTCCAATTCTCTATATAACTCAATAATTTTACTTGGAGTAGACTTTGGAAAGTTTACCCGATCTTCACATGGTCTTTATTCTGCTAAATCTTCTTTAACATCTTTCAGTAGATGTTCTTCCTCTTCTTCCAAACCTGCAATCACACACAAATCGTTAGTTTTAAAATCACAAGACCTTACGGTCTTGTTTGATGCTTCAATCATCAAATCTTTGGGCTGCCTTGAATCATTCATATGATTCAACTCCTCTAGCTCTTCATCACTTTCTAAAAGTAATGGTCCACTATCTGGGTAACATAACGAAACTTCAACATCTTCTTTGGCATCTTCCTTTTGCTGTAGCTCAACTGTTTCGAGCTTCTCTATCCTTTGCCTGGCATCTATAACTTGTTCAAGTTCCCTTAGTTTCTTTATCAACCGCAAATTTACCTGATGATTCCACTTCTCTTGTAGTCTCTGCCACCTCAACTTCTTTCTCATGACATAACCACGCTTCTGGTCTTCCTTAGTTCTCTGCAACATCTCCATTAACACCTCAAGCTGAACTGCTATCTCAGCCTTCTCCCTCTCATATTCCTCTTTGCTTAACTGTCTCTGTATGCCAATTGCCTTGGCATCCTTCTCCTTTTGTCCTCTGCTATGGTTGACTTTAGAACCTCTGTTATGACAGTCACTAGTCATCATCCTTTCCATCTCTATGAATTCCTCACTCACTTTACTATGAGTTGTACTAAAGCCTCTTCAGCAGCAAGTCCTGTCCTGCCGCCACTTACCTCACCAAGCTCTCCTCACTCAGTCTTTTGGTAAGCAATTTTAAACATGTCTTCTATGGATTTTCCTTTTGGGAGTTGCAAAAATACTTCTGCTTTAATGCAAAGACTACAATCTTCAAATTCAAATAAACCCAGATCACCTTACCTTCAAGATCGCAGTCTGATCTTGTCTTTTCGTTTGCCTGTACTTTTAAATGGACCGTTCTTCCCACTAGCTGTCAGCATGTGTCTTCAAACTCTTCAACTACCTTCAGAATCTCACACTCCTGCAACTTTGATTTCAGCAAATCTGCTACTTACACATTCAAAAATATATTCCAATTCAACAAAAACCTTCTTGACATCATTCAGAAAATAAACATTTCAACAGAGCCAACCTCTGATACCAAAAATGATGGCGGACAAATCCCGCCAACCCAGAATCTCTGACTTCACGCATATAAAAATGAAATCTCAGCGTTTGCCAAATCAAAAATCTCTGTCTGGCGAATTCCACACACTACCGTCAATGCATACAAGCCGCATAAACCGCAGTCCCAAACAATTAACAGAATTATCTGTATATAATTTCCACCAGTTATAGATTCGCCTCGTGGAAACTTAACAATGATCATAGAACCATTTAAAATCCGATATGAATGCTTTCATTTAATTTCAAAGGTCTCCGGCCCATCCCATAGAATTCAAACCAGCTTCATAAAATTTATCTAAATGAGCCACAGCTCCCCATTCACATCATAACATATATCCATCCCCAAATCAATGTTATGAATATTTAATAAGCTGTGGATTTCCAGACCCAATTCAATGAACCCAGCAATTAACACGTAGAAATTCAACTTACCATTTACAAGTGAGGCGATACCACCGGTTTAACTATTCAATTTAACATCCAGCAACATAACTCTGCATGCTCAGCGTTTAATAAACCAACGAATTTCTCATAGATCCGCTCCAGTTGCAACAATCTTATAATAGTTTAGGACAACCATGCCACATGGCATACAATAAGGTGAAGAAGTCATGTAAGCACCAGAACTTGTGTGATTGCGCCAGAGATAATGTAGTAGGATTGCATGCACAGGGATTATATCATATTTGATGTACCAAAATGGTGTCGAGTAACGGAGTTGAGGCATCCAAATTGTGATTGCACCAGTGTTCAAAATGCCCCATTACGTGGCTCCACCGATTTTCCAACACTAGAGTACCGGTAACGTGTTTGGGTCACAAGCGCAGAGGATTCAAATTAATGTGGTTATATATTGCAGAAGCAGTTAGCATAGGGCTCATTAATAAACAATGTATCAAATAAATTCTACGCCCTCTGGCTAGATCTTCTGCGCCTGAGATTTATCACAAAACCATTCAGATTAACATAAGAATTCAACCTAGATGTGTTTCTGCTGAATTGAACTCAAACCTGCGCTGTCAATATATGTTAAATCACAATCTCTTTTGAATGCTAGCAATGGAACAACAATTTTACTTGGAGTGTGTGAAATAGATGACCGATTCACCGAAACATCATAAACTCCACTTAAGTCGGCCCAGATTGGATTTTCAAATGCATTAAACAACTAGCAATTTTTGCTATTGAACGCACTTAGACTCACAGAATTTTACCATAGAGATTCACACAATCAGCAGATTCATACGTAACGATTTGGATGCAGAGTGTTAACGCCTCTCACAATGCACAACGAATAGCAATTCTGCTATCGACCCCTCAGGATTTCAAAAGCTTGACACTGCGGACTTGTAATGTATTAAGATGCTGGCGCCTTTTTCTTTTCATTTTCTATTAATCAAATACAGACCAATCCTAACTCATACACATATAACAACATAAATTGATCTCGCTTTTAGTACAGGTTTCCTTCAGTCAACCTTCCCAACAATCGATACATAAATACAGTTAACCAGAATAACTATAACTTTCGCAGCTAATCACCAAGTGTATATATATAATCTGAACCCAAAACAAGATTACTTACAAACTTTGTTTGGCCCGATATTCCAGATTGATGACCCTTACAATTTCCCAAGGCTTACAACCTTGGTTGTCCCAAACCAGCTCTCAACCTCACAACCTCTAATCATCGTTTCTCACAAAAAGCCCTCCTATTTATACAATTTCAAAAAAATCATTTAATTAAATGCTCAATCTCTTAAAATCCTCAACAATCCCCTAAATCTCTCAACATCCCTAAAGGATAGCTCTTTATCCCTAAAATCCTTCAACTAATTAGATTCCCTCATATCCTTTTATTAAATAAAAAGATATTTACATAAATCTTCACCTTCTCCTATTTAATTCAAATTAATTTAAAAATCATCACACCCCATATTTACAATTTAACATTATCACACCTCATATTTACAAATGGAGAAAAAGGTCTTGATGCTCCTGCATCAGACTCCCCATGTAGAAAATTCATGACCACCTGGTCATAAGTCTGGATACCTCCTCCTGGATCCCAAATTTTATTTTGTAATCCTTTAGTGCTTGTCGATTGCTTCACTGCTGTTGTCATCTGCTGTTGTCTTCCAGGTTTCCATATTTTGTGTTGTAGTGCTCCACCTGCTCTGCTCTTGCAATCTTTCACTGTCATTCCCTTGTTGTCGCTCTTTTTCTTTCTTTCAGCTGTCTTCCTCTGGGATGTCTTTATCATTAACCTCCTTATCAACTCAATTTCTTTGTCTAGTACGTCCTCTGTTTGCTGATTGTTTCCATCCCTTGATTGCTCCTTTTCTGCTACCACTATAAATGTTGCCTCACATGTTTCTCTAGTTGTTAATATGAATGTTGCAGCCTCCCAATCTTCCTTTCCCTCTGCAACATTCCTTTGCTCATCACCTGCAACTTCTTTTATGACAACTGCTTTTTCATCCTTCATCAGCAATCTATCGTGGACATTCATCCTCTGTTCTTCCAATTTCCTCCTTTGGAAGTCCAATTCTCTATATAACTCAATAATTTTACTTGGAGTAGACTTTGGAAAGTTTACCCGATCTTCACATGGTCTTTATTCTGCTAAATCTTCTTTAACATCTTTCAGTAGATGTTCTTCCTCTTCTTCCAAACCTGCAATCACACACAAATCGTTAGTTTTAAAATCACAAGACCTTACGGTCTTGTTTGATGCTTCAATCATCAAATCTTTGGGCTGCCTTGAATCATTCATATGATTCAACTCCTCTAGCTCTTCATCACTTTCTAAAAGTAATGGTCCACTATCTGGGTAACATAACGAAACTTCAACATCTTCTTTGGCATCTTCCTTTTGCTGTAGCTCAACTGTTTCGAGCTTCTCTATCCTTTGCCTGGCATCTATAACTTGTTCAAGTTCCCTTAGTTTCTTTATCAACCGCAAATTTACCTGATGATTCCACTTCTCTTGTAGTCTCTGCCACCTCAACTTCTTTCTCATGACATAACCACGCTTCTGGTCTTCCTTAGTTCTCTGCAACATCTCCATTAACACCTCAAGCTGAACTGCTATCTCAGCCTTCTCCCTCTCATATTCCTCTTTGCTTAACTGTCTCTGTATGCCAATTGCCTTGGCATCCTTCTCCTTTTGTCCTCTGCTATGGTTGACTTTAGAACCTCTGTTATGACAGTCACTAGTCATCATCCTTTCCATCTCTATGAATTCCTCACTCACTTTACTATGAGTTGTACTAAAGCCTCTTCAGCAGCAAGTCCTGTCCTGCCGCCACTTACCTCACCAAGCTCTCCTCACTCAGTCTTTTGGTAAGCAATTTTAAACATGTCTTCTATGGATTTTCCTTTTGGGAGTTGCAAAAATACTTCTGCTTTAATGCAAAGACTACAATCTTCAAATTCAAATAAACCCAGATCACCTTACCTTCAAGATCGCAGTCTGATCTTGTCTTTTCGTTTGCCTGTACTTTTAAATGGACCGTTCTTCCCACTAGCTGTCAGCATGTGTCTTCAAACTCTTCAACTACCTTCAGAATCTCACACTCCTGCAACTTTGATTTCAGCAAATCTGCTACTTACACATTCAAAAATATATTCCAATTCAACAAAAACCTTCTTGACATCATTCAGAAAATAAACATTTCAACAGAGCCAACCTCTGATACCAAAAATGATGGCGGACAAATCCCGCCAACCCAGAATCTCTGACTTCACGCATATAAAAATGAAATCTCAGCGTTTGCCAAATCAAAAATCTCTGTCTGGCGAATTCCACACACTACCGTCAATGCATACAAGCCGCATAAACCGCAGTCCCAAACAATTAACAGAATTATCTGTATATAATTTCCACCAGTTATAGATTCGCCTCGTGGAAACTTAACAATGATCATAGAACCATTTAAAATCCGATATGAATGCTTTCATTTAATTTCAAAGGTCTCCGGCCCATCCCATAGAATTCAAACCAGCTTCATAAAATTTATCTAAATGAGCCACAGCTCCCCATTCACATCATAACATATATCCATCCCCAAATCAATGTTATGAATATTTAATAAGCCGTGGATTTCCAGACCCAATTCAATGAACCCAGCAATTAACACGTAGAAATTCAACTTACCATTTACAAGTGAGGCGATACCACTGGTTTAACTATTCAATTTAACATCCAGCAACATAACTCTGCATGCTCAGCGTTTAATAAACCAACGAATTTCTCATAGATCCGCTCCAGTTGCAACAATCTTATAATAGTTTAGGACAACCATGCCACATGGCATACAATAAGGTGAAGAAGTCATGTAAGCACCAGAACTTGTGTGATTGCACCAGAGATAATGTAGCAGGATTACATGCACAGGGATTATATCATATTTGATGTACCAAAATGGTGTCGAGTAACGGAGTTGAGGCATCCAAATTGTGATTGCACCAGCGTTCAAAATGCCCCATTACGTGGCTCCACCGATTTTCCAACACTAGAGTACCGGTAACGTGTTTGGGTCACAAGTGCAGAGGATTCAAATTAATGTGGTTATATATTGCAGAAGCAGTTAGCATAGGGCTCATTAATAAACAATGTATCAAATAAATTCTGCACCCTCTGGCTAGATCTTCTGCGCCTGAGATTTATCACAAAACCATTCAGATTAACATAAGAATTCAACCTAGATGTGTTTCTGCTGAATTGAACTCAAACCTGCGCTGTCAATATATGTTAAATCACAATCTCTTTTGAATGCTAGCAATGGAACAACAATTTTACTTGTAGTGTGTGAAATAGATGACCGATTCACCGAAACATCATAAACTCCACTTCAGTTGGCCCAGATTGGATTTTCAAACGCATTAAACAACTAGCAATTTTTGCTATTGAACGCACTTAGACTCACAGAATTTTACCATAGAGATTCACACAATCAGCAGATTCATACATAACGATTTGGATGCAGAGTGTTAACGCCTCTCACAACGCACAACGAATAGCAATTCTACTATCGACCCCTCAGGATTTCAAAAGCTTGACACTGCGGACTTGTAATGTATTAAGATGCTTGCGCCTTTTTCTTTTCATTTTCTATTAATCAAATACAGACCAATCCTAACTCATATACAGATAACAACATAAATCGATCTCGCTTTTACTACAGGTTTCCTTCAGTCAACCTTCCCAACAATCGATACATATATACAGTTAACCAGAATAACTATAACTTTCGCAGCTAATCACCAAGTGTATATATATAATCTGAACCCAAAACAAGATTACTTACAAACTTTGTTTGGCCTGATATTCCAGATTGATGACCCTTACAATTTCCCAAGGCTTACAGCCTTGGTTGTCCCAAACCAGCTCTCAACCTCACAACCTCTAATCATCTTTTGTCACAAAAATCCCTCCTATTTATACAATTTAAAAAAAATCATTTAATTAAATGCTCAATCTCTTAAAATCCTCAACAATCCCCTAAATCTCTCAACATCCCTAAAGGATAGCTATTTATCCCTAAAATCCTTCAACTAATTAGATTCCCTCATATCCTTTTATTAAATAAAAAGATGTTTACATAAATCCTCACCTTCTCCTATTTAATTCAAATTAATTAATAAAATATTAAAAATCATGACACCCCATATTTACAAATGGAGAAAAAGGTCTTGATGCTCCTGCATCAATTTCCAGTAGTTGCAATAGATAAAATTTCACATGAGCGCACTTCGAAGGCATGCAACATCATCCTTCAGCCTCCAGACTTGCGTCATGTGCCCTCATTGGTTTCCTTTGAGTGCACTCCTTCGAACCGAAGAGATGTGCCCTCCTTGAGATAACTCCTTTGACCCAAAGAGATACACCCTCCTTGAGAGCACTCCTTCGACCTGAAGTAATGTGCCCTCTTTAAGAGCAATCCTTCGACTTGAAGAGATGCACCCTTTTTGATAGCACTCCTTTGACTCAAAGAGACGTGCGCTTCTTGAGAGCACTCCTTCGACCCGAAGAGATGCGCCCTCCTTGAGAGCACTCCTTCGACTCGAAGAGATGTGCCGTCCTTGAGAGCACTCCTTCAACTCGAAGGAATGCACCCTCTTTCTTTCTCTTGAGCACACATCGCACTTTGGAAGCTTGAATCCTTCCCCTTCATCCTTCGGACTTGTTCCATGCGCCATGGATTAATTGTCTTTGTCTCTTAAGCATATGAGTGCATGCCGAAGCCACAAAGCCTTTCCCCTTCAGTCCTTCATCCTTTCAAAGTGTGCCCATGTGCCCAAAAGCCCCTTTGACCCTTTTGAGCACATTGAAAAGGCGTAAACATAAAATATGCATAGAACATGGTAGATTAGGAGATTTCTAGGCTAATAGTTGCTCATCATGTGTGATTGTAGAAACAAGTATTCCAGGGACCTCATGGAAAGCACGCACAAGGAAGATCAAGAAAAGAGGATAAACAAAGGAAGCATGAAAAGAATCAAGAGCACACTTGAAACTTGATGATTGAAGCACTCCAAAGACTCAAAAATTGAAGACCCTTTGGAGGATGAAAGCGCCACGATCAGAAGATAAACAAAGAGCAAAGGCAGAGTGGCAGTTGTGTCACCACTAGAGAAATTACATATCATCAATCACTATCAGTCCCAATCATCAAAGATAGTGACATGTCAAGTCTCATCATATGATGATGTGGAGGTTATTATATAGTATTGTAATTATTGTAAAAAACAAATAAGTGGAAGTGCAAGAGTCATATGTAGAATATGAAGATTCATATAGTCATATATGGACAAAGATTGTATAGAAGTCCAAAAGTCATTTAAAAGTTCAAGAATTTTTTAGAAGTCCAAGAGTCATGGGGTAATCCAAGAGTCATGAGGATATGAAAGTTCATTCCTCTTTTTATGAAAGAAACCTCATAACTCAAGCAAAGGGCTTTTGGAGGCTTAATATTTGGAGAGCTACTCTTGGCTTCTCTACTTGGCATAGGAGAGAAAACTATTTTTTGGAGAAGCAAGAAGTGACTTAATGTTCCACTATTGGAGCTAGTGTCTCATAAATGTAACTGTGTATTTGGATATTTCACCTAATTGAAACTCTATGAGCAAACACATTTTCATGCATGTATCGCAAATGTTTTAGGACTATTCTTAGGATGTTTATGGTATATTTTTTGTTCATATCAATGTGGAAAAAGTCGAAGTTGGGATTAAATCAACAAGGGTCCAGAAATTGAAAAAGTTGTTAAAGGTGAGAGATTTTTTAAAAAGTTGGCAAAAAGTCGGCGAAATTAAAAAAACACAAAAATATTCATTGTATTCAAATTTTTTTAGCATCTAAAGTATCCACAACATCAAATAAATTCATTTACACATAAACATGTAAAGAAAGCTAATATATATTATGTATATGAAGTTTAGTGCTACATCACATATCAAAATAGTGAATCAAGTCATGAATCTTGAGTCCTATCTCAGTATCAACTCTCAAGAGTCAAAATATCAACATAAAATATAATAAATGTATGTCATGAGTCATTTACATGTCGTAAATTAATCAATAATTGAGATCCTCTACTCCTTTTATGGGAATAGGGAATGGATTTTCCTTTTCCTCTTGAGGAAGAAGGCCCTTCCCCTGGGGATACAACTAGACTCAATGGTCCTCTAGAATCCAATAAAAGAGGTGGCCTCTATCCTTTGTTGTTGCCCATACTAGATGGTGTCACCTCCTCATCCTCATCCTCATCCTCCTCCTGCTCTACCTCATGACCCTGCTCCTCCTCCTCTACCTCCGGCTCTCCCTCCCCTGCATCTGCTACCTCCTCTGCTACTAGTGTCTCTGGATCCACATCTAACCAATCAGGGATCGAGTCCATGGTCGACCTCTTAGTCTTAACCCTCCATGCAACAGTGCTATCAATATTGTCCAATGAGATGGCTTCCACATCAGGAGTTTTCTAAAGTTGTCTCACCTACAATTGAAGATTGTAGTATACGTAGACCATATCATTAAGGCATTGGGACTCCAATTTGTATTTGGGTCATAGATTGTAAATTAGTACTTAGAAAATTTAAATATTAAAAATAATCAAATGAATTCAAAAATTTAATTTGAAATTTTTTTACATGTTGCGCTTTTCACTGTGTATTTTGTCAAATACACTCCAGTTGCACTTTTTGGTGTGTATTTTGTCAAATACAATCTAGTTGTGCTCACACCCAAAGGGACTGCATGTTTGGACGAGCACTCAAATGGAAAGATTTTGGAGATGGGTTACTCTGCCACCATAGCTTGTCCACGCCTCTACAAGTTAAAAGAAAAATGAGAAACACCAAAAAAAAGTTAAAACCTTGAAATTCTAAACTTCAAGAAAATTATGAAGAGACAATGAATTATGAAATTTGAAAGTTGAAAGTTGAAACAAACTGAAGCTTACCTAGCATTTTGGTCATCCTATTCTTAATAGCCATGGTAAAACCAAATGTGCCACCTGCGATCCTATATATCTCCATTTCTTTAGAAATATCTTCACGTTATTTCTTAGATGACACCATCCTCTTAACACAAGTGAAGAATCCATCCATCATCTCGACATCAAATTTGAAATCACAGGAGTAAGAAAATGTGGGGTTGAGGTAGATCCTTGTAGCATGAATGGGTGATGAAGGGTATTGTTCCATCACTCATCAATCACTCTCCATATGACTTATTGTTTCTCTAACCCCTCGTCTCCCTTATCTTCATAATAAGCATGAATGGCTTCTTTGGCCTTATCCATGACCTCATTCAAGTAGCCCTTTATGGGCTTGTCTCCATCAATCAATCGAAGAACCCTTACCAAAGGTTTTGAAATGGCACACACCTCCTCTACTCCTACCCAAAAGCTCTGATCATATGAAACTAGTATGCATATTCACACTCTCTCTAGTTGTGGCTAATAGATAAAGCACACCAATCCTGTGAAAGAAACATGCTCTCCACATCCCACATATAATTCAGCAGATACTGAAGAGATATGAAAGTAGTGGAAAATCGTGTAATGGAAAGACGCACAAACTCTGTGTTGTTGGTAAATATTCTCATCAAGCTAAGAAGAGATGCATGATTATATATTTAAAAAAATTATGGTCTTGGATGATTCAACAATATCCCTCACAAAAGGAATCTTACCTATATCCTCCAATATCAAGTCAATACATTGAGCATCACAAGGTTTCTAAAACAAGTTAGGATACCTCTCCATAAGCAGCCTGGCAGCTGCAACATAATTTGTAGCATTTTCCGTTATGACTTGGACAACATTTTTTGGGCCTACTTCTTGAATGAAGATGCTTAACAACTCACATAATAAACATGCATCTTTAATGTGTGCAAATGCATTAATGAATTTCGTAAACATTGTCCCTTTGGGACAACTAACTAAGAAGTTAATATGGGTCCTACCCTTCAGGTCACTCCAACCATCAGACATGACTGTGCATCCAATGTCTTCCCATGATGCCCTAAACTCCTCCAATCTACCAGTGCATTAAGTTTTTTCATCTTGAATAAGTGGCCCTCTCAACTCTACAAAGGTAGGGGCTTTGTACCCCTGGCCAACGACAGCAGAAACATCAAACATAGGTTGGTAGAATGGGTTTGTCTTGGCAATGTTGAAAGGAACATCACTCCATAGAAGACACTTACTGACCAACCTATCGGCTTCTTCCTTTTATTTTTTCTTAAGTGTTGGTTTGATGCCAAGTTGTGCACCAGATGTGGTTCTAGGAACAAAAAAAGATGAGAAAGTTGAGGGGTTGGGGCATGTGGGTGTGGAAGGTGATGTTGAAGAACCACTCTTAAATCCCCCCACCCTTGAGGTCCCTACAAGTTGGCTTTTTAGTGCTGCCCTAGTGTCTTTTCCCTCCTCTTTATCCATCAACGATTTAATGGATTGCCAAATGATTTCTGGAGTTGGATTTGGGCAAAGTTCTATATTCCCCAAATGGACCTCATGACATATGATTGCCACACAACTTGCAAGTCAAATACATTCTATTAACCTCCCCAGATTAGAGTACAATATCATGTTCACCATTTTCCCACATAGGGTTCAAAAGCCTTGGCATGTTGTTTGAAACTTTGAACTTGAATTTGCACCTGGGCACAAAAAAAACTGAAAAAAATAAAAAAAATAAAAAATAAATAAATAAAAAAAAATAAAAAAAAAATAAAATTTCCCATCACATAAGAAGCAAACATAAATGTAATTTTTTATTTTAAATTATAAATGCCTCTTCTCACTCACTTGAACCCACTCAGATTCACTAAACAAGGGTTTGAATTTTTGTCATTTTATTCTTGAAAGTTGAAGTTTTGATTCAATCTAGATTCTAAACAATGTTTTGATTCAAATTTCTAAACAAAAGTAAGATAAAAACAAGCTAATAGAATTATAGAAAGATTTTGAGAAGTTGTTTGTGTAACAAAGACTAAGAGAAAAATTAAAATACATACTTGGCAACAACAAATCGGCACCTTGAATATCTCACGTTGAGCAGTGGACACATCTCCAAATCAACACCACAAAACTAGCAAATCTCCTCCTCTTCAACCTTGGCAAACACCTCCTGTCTCCACAGGTATGAATGGCAGCAAAAAGAGTGACAAATGACTAATTTTTTTCCCTTTTCCACAACTTATTCGTGTCCTAGGAAGGCTCGACGAATTTTTGGTTTGCCACCTGATAAAGTTGTGACTTTTATGATTATATCCTGACTTTTTTCGCAGGGAAAAGTCAACAAAAAGTCGGACGATTAAATCGGCACACCAAAAAAATCATATTTTGGCAAATTAATCCCAAATTTTTCCAGACTGGTTCATATGTACTGGAGAAATTGAACTATTTCAGTGGCTTCGATACTCATCTCATTGAATGTGTGTTGTATTCACTTCAAAATCATTATGTGAACTATTTCGCTAACGAATCTTTTTATGCTCTCGTGTGTTTCTCTTAGGTTAGTACTATTACTTTCCTTCTAGAGCCTCACTTTTGTCTCTCCCCTTGTGAAAGTATCCTTTTACACATTACAATCGGCGTTTCAGAATGCCAACTTACATACTTATTCAAGGTTTATGTATATAATCTCTTACGTTATCCGTTGAAACCGAGATGAACCTTTGTGTTATGGCAACCAGGCCGATACTCTGGATAGGGCTCCTACTCCAAACTATGTGAGGTCTAATTGGAACTTCACATCAGGGAGACCCCATGTATGTTGCTAGTATCTAGCACCATCAACAGATCTAAATCGAATATCCTAAGTTGTATCACTCATCGACTTGTAAAGTCGGAAAGGACTAAGCGTGCAGGCCTATGTGGGTAAAGGAGGGTAGCAAAGAGGTTGACATTGTCTGAGCACATGGACAATGACTCTCATACAGGCCTATGTGCAAAGATAGAGTCACCATTAGAGGTGGAGGTCAATGCAGGCCAACTCATGGAAGAGTTTGGTGTATGGAAGCCTGTGCAGAAATATTGTCCAATGGAGGTTGAGTGGATCCCACTAAGTGCATGTCATCTCGAGGAACCCTAGTATGAAGAGGAGTAAGTAGTCACATGGAGGAGTAGCCAAGACACAGTAAGCCACCATTAAAGAGGATTTATCACATGTCTATGAGGGTTTGTCAAGCCAGCTTTGAAGGGCCATTAGGAGGTTGGACAACATAGGAGAGTTTGGCCAGCTTAAAACTCTAGTCACAAAGGAGGTCGAGTGGGCTTGTGTAGGTGTCATCTGTGGGAGTAGAGAGAATTAATGCATGAGGAAGGTCGAATTGCAAAAAGAGTCTAAAGCTTGAATCCTGTTTGTTATTGAAGAAAAGAAAACGCATTGTGCAAGCAGAAGTCACACAGAGCACTGTGCAGAGGAGAAAAGGTAAAGTAGAAAGTCATGCGTAGTGGAGGAAAGAGACCATCATTTTTTCGTTAAAACGCTAAACCAAGTGTAGGTGCTTTTTCATCCATTGGAGGTGGGGATTGTCACATTGTGTTCGAAGCTGTGATATTCCTACTTAGTGTTTCACTAAGTGAATATATATTTTTGCTCAATTTTGGTGTATTACATTATTTCACTTAGGATAATATGGCTTAGGGGACCCACATTCAATTTTTGGCATGAGAAGCACCCCAAAATTAGAGTTCGGTGGAAATATTGTGACTTTGGTGGAGTGTGGGGGGCACCACAAAGGAATTTCGGCCCAGATGGAGAGTACGCTCTCACTGGAGAAAAATTGGTGAGGGAAATTTGATGTGGGCCCACATGGGCATCCTTGGAGGCAAATCAACAAAATAAAGGAGGGGCTCTCATTTTTCTCATCATCTATCATTTTCAGAATTTGTCTTTTAACAAGAGCATGCTTGAGCAGTGATCCAAGTCTGCATGTGTTGTTCAACGCATCAGGTGTTTTCGAGCGGAAACCCCAGCCCCTGATTTGATGGACTTCGAGTGCCAGCCCAAGGAGGGAGTGCTACTTCATCCCAATTCATACAAATAGCAGTGAGTTGAGTTACAGTAGCATAAGGACCGTGTAGTCATAATTAGAGGCCCTTCGAGAAGTTGTGGAGATAGGGGAGTTTGTGGAGCAAATTAGGAGGGAAGGCTTGGGGAGCCTTCTAACAGGGTTTGTAGACATTTTTGGTGCATTCAACAACAGAATCTTCAGGTGGGTTGATTTACCCAGCAGGAGAGCTAGCCAAGCCTAAGAGGGTCGAAATTCTGGGGTCAAGCTTTGGCTAAACCTTTTGTGGGTTATTCTGGGTTTCTGGAGTAGAGGCCGGGATCAATTTCTTGAATTTTCTGAGTAGTAGAGAGGGTTGTAGCAGCAAGTCATTTCAGACAACAACATCATTTCTAAGCATTTACAGTGGAGCACTTGATCTGAATTTATAGATTGGAAGAGGGTGATTCATTGATAATTTTGGTCTTTTTCTAGCTTGCTTAGAGCAAGTCCATGTGCACTCATTCCAACACCTTGTTGTACACCTCTTTCCATAAAATGAGTATATAATGTTGTTTTGGATGCAAATACATGGTATGATTATTTGTTCTGATTTTATGGTGTGTTTGTCTATTTTTCTTTGAATATTTCTTGTTAACTTTCCCTTAGGGATATTATAGTGATATCGGAGCTCATAGACTTGGCATAGCCTGTGGGGCAACACACTCTATGACACCAGAGGATAGGCTGAAAGTGACATACCAGAGGTAGAGGAATAGAAGCAAGGAACGACAGTTAGAGATCACCCCTGATCCTGTGACTAAAGAACCAAAGGTAGAAGAGAAAACATGGGGGATAGTAAAGGAGACAAAATGTAGGAAGAGAAGGAGTTTTCCCAACTCCTACTGAAGGCAGTGCAGGATTTGTCTCGAAACATTGAAGGATTGAGCTAGTGAAATGGCAATGGAAACAATGGTAAGGGAGTCGAAGGGGATTTCCACTATGGAGAAGGATATGGCACCTCACATCACCATGCATCTCTCCATGACAATATTCCATTGATTCTGAATACACCCCCTAGATCCACCATTCCTACATTCCTACAATCTGGAGCAAGTGGGCAGCCAGACCAGGAGGAGGCACCTTATGGGGACTATTTCCTGGAGTATCAGTCTTATGGGCCTAATTTTGGGAGGGCCATTACTTTCAAAGATTTCTATTAGTTGAAGGGAAACAACAACCCCAAGGGATAGAGTGGAGGAGGTTACATGCACGGAATATATTTGCAACGCACTGTGGGGAGGCTATTTCTCCCAACCTTCGATGGGTCCTATAAGAGCTCAGCCAAGGCATGGGTCGAAAAGTTGGATGTTTACTTCCACTAAACCAAATGACAGAAGGAGAGGCAACCAAGATTTCCACGTTGCATCTGGAAGGGGAAGCCCATGACTAGTGGTTCCATGGATTGACCACATTGGTACATGTGGGAGTAACTGCCTATGATGATTTTGTGAGGAGGGTGTTGTAGTAGTTTGAGAGGAAGGATCCAAAGGATTATTTTCGGGAGTTGACAAGGCTCAAGCAGACTGGGAGTGCAGAATCCTACATCTCAGAGTTTCTGCGATTGTTTGTGGTGGTGCTTGACTTTTCAAAGTCTAGGAGGATATTCATGTTTGTGGATGGGATAGCAGAGCCATTGCATAGGTTAGTAAGGTCCAATAGGCCCACGACATTACAGGATGTGGTAGGGAGAACCCAAGATTTACAGGATTCCCTACCTAGGGCAAAGGAACCATTACCCCTAGACAGGGTTTCTAGTGGCGGGGGAAGGACACCAGGGCTCCACCACCGAGAGCCAATCACGGGTGTGGGCAGCTGGATGATGAGACATGGAGAAACATCAAGAGGAAGAAACTTTGCTTCACTTGTCAGGAGCTGTGGGCACTAGGACATAGGTGTGTAGCGGGCAAATCCCACTATATCGAGGTCTTCTCTGACAATGATGTAGAAGATGAGACCTATTTTGAGATGGGTGGAGAGTACAATGCACCACCTCGGGGGGGGGGGGGGGGGGACCATCATCACCACCACCACCAACAGAGAGAGTTTCCTTCGCTCCTACTGGAGGGATCCTTGCATCATTGCATGGGGTACCCAAATTCTTAACTATGAGGATTAGAGGCACTGTTCAAGGGCAACGTGTCTCAATTATGGTGGATAGTGGGGCCACCCAAAATTTCATTGATGCTCAGTTGGTTTATAGGAGGGGCCTCACAATTGAGGGGTTTTAGGGATTCTCAGTTCTTGTGCCTAGGGACAAAACCATGTAGCACACCATCCTTGACAGTGACCATGGGGAACTACTCCATGACAAATCATTTTTTTGTGGTGGATGTATTGGACACCAATGTAGTGCTGGGAGTCCAGTGGCTCTATACACTTGGTAGAGCCATAACAGACTGGAGGAAGTTGGAGATGGAATTTGTAGGGCTAGATGGAAAGACCATGTTGCTTCAGGGGATACCCACTACAGACTATTTCGGCCCATAAGATGGAGGCTGACTTGAGACATGGAGACATTGAGTGGGTTGTGGAGTTGAGGATCTTAGAGGCTGGGGGAAAGCCCAAGCCACCACATCCGGAGATACAGGTTATTCTTGACAGGTATCCAGTGGTGTATGGGGACATGCCACCGGGACAACCACTGGGACAACCACTTGAACGAGGGTTTGAGAACACAATCGAGTTGGAGCCAGGTGTACAGGACGTCATCACACCCCTTATCGAAATTCCAACACTTACCAGAATGAAATCGAGAGAGCCATCCATGAGCTATTGGCACTTGGGCACATCAGGCACAACTCTAGCCCCTTTGCTTCATCAGTTGTTTTGGTGAAGAAGAAGGATGAGGCCTTACGGATGTGCATCGATTACAGGTCCCTCAATAAGAAGATGATGAAGAACTACTATCCCATTCCTCGTATAAATGAGTTGATGGATGAGTTGAGCAGAGCTAAGTTCTTCTCAAAGATTGATCTGCGGTTGGGGTACCATCAGATCCAAGTGAGGGACCAAGGTGTCCCAAAGACAACATTTCGATGCCATTATGGGCACTTCAAGTTCTTGGTTATTCCCTTCGGGCTGACCACGCACCTACAACATTACAGTAATGCATGAACAACATGTTTCGTGGGTAGTTGAGGAAGTTCATGCTGGTGTTCTTTGATGACATACTGATTTACAGTTAGATGTGGGAAGAGAATTTGCAACACCTTGAGATAGTACTACGTATTCTGGAGGAGCAAAAATTCTATGCCAAATTGTCCAAGTGTGAGTTTGGCTGACTGCGATTCTCTACATAGGGCACATCATTGGGGAGGATGGTGTGAGACTACACGAGGAAAAGACTAGGGCTATCCGGGATTGGAAAGAGCCCCGAAATGTGACAAAGTTGAGGGGGTTCATGGGCATTTGCACTTACTATAGGAAGTCCATGAAAGGCTTCTCCCAGTTGGCAGCACCCCTCACAGACTTCATGAATAAGGGGGCCTTTGAGTGGACCATTATAGCACAGGAGGCATTTGATCGCCTCAAGGAGGTCATGAGTAGTTGTTCGGTATTGGCACTTCCTAACTTCAATTAGCCTTTCATGTTGGAGTGTGATGCATCAAAACTCAGGAGTGGGTGTGGGGGTCGTATTAATGTAAGGGGGGCACCCCATAGCGTTTGAGAGTGGGAAGCTGCTACCCCATGAGCTACTTTACTCCATCTAGGATAAGGAGATGCTGACCATCATGCATGCATTGGCCAAGTTCAGTCAGTATCTAGTAGGGAGCAGGTTTAAGGTCAAGACCGATCACAACAGCCTCAGGTTCTTTTTGGAGAAAAAATAGCTATAGGAGAGGTAGCAAAATTGGTTGAGGAAACTACAAGAATATGACTTTGACATTGAGAATGTCAAAGGAAAGCACAATGTAGTGGCTGATGAGTTGTCCAAGATACCAACCACTCTTTGCTTGATTAGCATTGCCCAGGACTGGAGGGCACAATTACTAGTGGAGTAATCCAAGGACAAGTATTCATGTTAGGTCCTTGATGGGTTGGTGATAGATGATCAGTGTTGGGTAATGAACGAGGTGATCTATTACCGAGACTGGATTTACTTGGTACCCAACTCCCCGCAGAGGGAGAAGATTCTACAAGCTACTCATGATTCACCATTAGCAGGGCATCAGGGGTTCACAAGACATATCGAACCAGTAGGGAATGCTTTGCATGGAAGGGCCTCAAGGATGATGTTCTCAAGCACATTCAGGAGTGTGACACTTGCCAACAAAACAAGGGAGAGCAAACAGACCTCACAGGCCTATTGCAGCCACTTCCCATTCCAGAGGGGAAATGGGGGAGCATATCGATGGCTTTTATTACAGGTTTTTATTATAGTGGTGGTTTGCTTCATGAAGTACGATCATGTCTTCACCATTCCAGCCTGGTGCTCAGCCTCACAGGTGACCAAATTGTTTTTTAGAGAGGTTCTTTGGCCAGTGTTTTAAAAAATGGCCGAGTCGGCTTCGACTCGGCCGAGCTAGATTGAGCCAATGCCTGGATGGGTCGGCTTGGTGACCGAAATGGAATGACTGGCTGAGTTTTTACTGAGCCGGCTGAGCCAGTCATTGACTCGACCGACTCGGTAATAGCTTGGTCAGCTCGGTAACAACCCGGCCAGCTTGGCTCTTTGAAAAATATCCTAAAGCATATTTGTCAAAAGTTGTTCAACCTCCTACATATCAACGGTTTGGTTGTTGTTTATTGCATATTTATAGCCCTAAAATTTAAAGTAATCTATCACTATGGAAAGTTTTGAGATTTACAAGGCCGAAGTATGGTTATCCTAGTGGCATGAATTAGAAAACTAAAACAATGCATTGAGCCATACAATGTTTTAAAAAGGCATGCATCCTGTAATGGACTAATATATATATTTATATTTACCTTTTATTGTTATGAAGCTTGACCATAATTAAATCAAGGGTTTTGAGACTTCATTAGTGGCAGATTTCTTGAAATCATCTCCAACAGTCTAGGTAGAAGCATGAGACAGGTCGTCTTGTAGCAAAGGCACAAATTTGAAGACATATGTTGATCAGTTCATTGGCTTATCATGGGAAGCTATGATTGGTTGTAGATAATTGGTATTATTGTTGTTGCAGTCTAGTGATTGTCCTTGGGTTGAGGAAAAAAAGAATCCTGGCATTGGTGGCTAAGTATGAACTTTGTATTGTACAGTGCACTGGGTGCCATTTTGATATAATGGATATATTCATGAGCCTACTTTTGTAGTGTCCCTTCTTGGTGAGATAGCTTTGATGACACTTAGAGAGGGTGATTTTGATATCATGATATAATATTATGCATGAGAAACTTATGTACATGCTTATATTCTATAGACCTGGTTTGGATCACCTAGTTGTTGTGTGCTTAGGATAATATCTATGGTTGTGTGTATAAGAATTAATTTTGGTTAAGAACATATTGTCAATGTTTTCTCTTTTGGTATCTTAGTTTGGCAATATGTGTATGACATGGATGTTGATTTAGGATTGAGACAAATAGATCCATGGATGATCATGGTTATGTGAAACATATGGCTAATTATGATTTATGGATGATACATGATTTATATGATTATATATGTTTAATATTGTAATAAGGAAGATGTGGCAGGTACATAGTTATTTGCAAACAAGGATGCTCAAATTATAAATGACCGTGGAATTCATGATACATGATTTTTTTTATTTTATATGCTTAATCTTGTATTGAGAAGGATGTGATATGGAATGTGGTTATTTTCAATCAAGGATGTTCAAATTTTAAATGGTTGCAAAAGGCATTTATCTAGAACCAAAATGGTTGTGGAAGTCATGCACAATCTTTGGTAAAATGTGAATAAGTTAATTATGAAATTCATTGATTCCTTTGAACTATGAGATTGTGATGTGTGCAGGTCTTGGAACAAGGCCTTACCAACGATCTCATAATTAGTACCTTAAGGTGAAGCATGGAGTTTCAAAGCAGAGTAGATGAGAAGCCATGGAAATTAGGGCGTAGAGTCCTAAATCCATGAAAGATAAAGACGTGGAGTCTTGTATCTATAATAAAATGTTTAGGGCACAGAGTCTTAAATATTTAAAAATATCAAGGTGTGGAATCTTGGATCTTTAGAGTAGATCAGGATGTGGAGTCCTCAATCTACTAAGGCACGAAAATGCATGCAATAGGGGTACAAAATCCCTATTCTTCGGAAGAAAAATACCACTCATGGGAAGCTCAGGGATGACTTTGCTTAATAAAACCTCTTTTCTAACAATCCTAGATTGACTTTCTAAAAATAGAAATCCATGTCTAGCATCTCAAGCATGACTTTCAAAAAATAGTAATTCACCTTACATAAATTGGAAATCAAGTATAGTTGAAAGAAAATCACTTAAATTATCATTAATCAATCATAATTGTTCAATCTTGAATTAATCCTCAATATTCTTAATATTATTATTATCTTTTATGGGACTATGATATTATTATTAAAAGAGAATTACAAGTCACCATCATCTCCTCGATCACTTCACACCTCTCTCCTTGATGACTCTCATGGCTCTATGTAAATCTCTCTCTTTTAATTATACATTACACTCTATTTTATGCATTCATCAAAGAAATTAGTCAGTTATGACTACCTCTCATGGAAATGGTTATACATGAATGACTTACTTAACACAGTTGAATCCCAAAATGATATCTCATTAAAGACATGTCATACAAGATTCCTCTTACACTCTCTTTAATGCATAAGTTACACCATCCTTAACTAAGGCATGTATACCTCTCCTTAATGGCATGAGTTACACTCCTCTAAATGGAATAAATGAATGCATATTACTCCTCCTTTAAGACAAGAATTTGTTGCTCCTCCTATATATGCGTCTCTCAATTAGGAGACGGGGGTGCATTGTGATACCAAGAGTTGGAGAGATTTGAAAAATATTATGAGAGTGAGAGACTTGGAGAGTAGTCAATTGCTTTTGAAATGATTTTGAAATTCCTAATCTAAATTACTATGTAGCTCTACCTGGTGGAGCTAACCATGAGTGTTGTTGGGAGGAAGTGAAGCTTATCTTCCTCAGCTTGCCTTGTATATCTATCTACTGTTATATTTCGGTACCGTTTGTGAGCTCACATCTCGGGGTTTCTAGGGAGAGAATATCTCCTTGGATATGGTTGGGATGAAATCTGGATGGTTCACAATGAGTTGGTAAGGATATTGGAGTAGGAGCACGATCTCATTGGAGCTGGAGCATATTCCCATCTTTTTGGAATTGTATAAATACACTACCACGTATGTTCATAAGCATTCTTGATATTTTAGTTTATTATTAATTAAAAAGTGTTGTAGAACTTTAAAATTCATTGGAAATTGCTACTTGTGAATGTTTATGGGATGTTTACACATTTATTTACGAGCCACCCAATAATGAATGGTAGCTATAGTTGAGAATGTACATGCAGGGGGATTAAAACAATAATTTGTTGCCAAAGTTTTAAGTTCTTTTTATAATGATTTTTTGTCCATTGCAGGTTGCCATGAGTTGACTACAATACCATATTATCATAAATTTGAGTTTTTTTTTCTCCATGTATAGCTGTAAGTTTGCACACTAAGTGTTAGACAAAGTGATAATTGAGATAGTAGGCATGTTTTTGTTGTTGTTGTCTTAATAAATCGCATCTCTATAACGTTTTGTTACTTTTCCGCTCAACATTAGGGGGTGTCCGTGCCTATAGGCAATTTAACTCCCCATTTGATTCCACAAAAGTACTTTGTTGAACATAGGTCGAAAATATAGGCGATTTTACAGATTGTTGTTGTCAATTATATGAGTATGTTTTCGAGTGTTTGATGAAAAACTAATATTCTTTATTCCTTGTTTTAAGATGCCAACATTTGAAGTTTCAATTTCTGAATTTTCTGAGTTGAATAGGTTGAAGAAGAATCTCAAATTCAATATTGTTGTCAAATGTTTGGCAAAATGCCTCAATAGTTGTAGATTGACTATTTGCAAAGTGTTTTTCAAAAGACATGAATGGATATAGTTTTTGTACATATAAATTATTAGAGTAAAATTCCTACTTACGGTCATGCAAAGTGTTTGTCAAAAGACATGAATGGCGGTAGATTTTGTGCAGATAAAATGTTAGTAAAAGTCCTACTTACCATCATGCAAAGTGTTTGTCAAAAGACATAAATGGTTGTATTTTTTGTGCATATAAATTGTTAGAGAAAAAGTCCTACTTACTGTAGTTTTTATGTATTGGAAATTTATGAATAGACTATTTGATGGATGTAGCTTCTTATGTCTGCAAGTTTTTGGTATGAACGTGAAAATTAATTTAATAATTTGCTAAAGTGCGAATGGAGAATATGATTGTGGTTACTTTTATTATTTAAACCTTTCTTAAAAAAATGGGGGTTGTTGGAAACAAATTTATAGTGACTTTATATAGGATTTTGTGCAATTGAGCACAATAAGTTTTGTCGAAGTTGCATGTGTTCATGGGTGCATTCTTGTGCTTCAATGACTGCAGAAAACAACTACTTGTGCCAAATTTATGTAGTTTCATTGTTTTACATGACACTTTTTGAATAATAACATGCTTCTGAATTAGTAACAATAGTTGCTTTTGTTTCAACATTCATTATATAATTCTCATGATTGCTGGATTGCCTTAATAATTGGGATTGGGAATTTTAATTGATGAATTTGGAAATGTTGTTGGGTCAATATATTTTGTGATTCTATTTCATAAACATATCATATTTATTAGATTTATGGATGAAGAGAGACATATTCTTCCCTCAGTTACCTTGTAGGTAGGTTAATACTCCTACACTTATATGCAATTTTTGTAAAAGAAGTATAATACTTTTGTGGTTATGATATCAAGAGTCAATAAATGAAGCTTATTTAGCATAATCTAAGAAATCAATTAGGTTGATCTAGCTTAATGTTCGCACATGGAATTATGGTAGAATTTATTTACACTCTTACTTAGAGCTCATGTATAATTAGAAAAGAGCACATTTTATGATCATTTAAACTTGAGAGGAAATGTGTTTTGGAATTGGTCTCAAGGGAAAGTTATCCTTGATTTCTTATGTTATATTATTACATTGAAATAGTTGAAGGAACATGATTACATGATAGCTAAGTTAGTCATATTATGAGTAAAACAAAAATAAAATAAAAATAAAAATTGAGTAATAGTATTCAATGTGACCTTTACTTCTCTATACTGTTGATGGTTGGTAAGGTGGGACCTTACATATGGTATTAGAGCCAAGTTAAAACACTAGGGCCTAATGGGCCAACATGCTTGCTTGTAGGTTGATGCATGAATGGTTATTTTGCATGCATGTTGAATTATTGTGTAAGTTGACTTGGAAGCATATTGGCTGCATAAAGGATATTATTACTATTATTATTATGTCATTTAGAAACTCATGAAAGAAAAAGAATGGCTTCTTATATTCCTTTATATTTTTGTTAAGACAAATTATACGAAATATGATAAAGGAATTAAAGACATGTAGGGAAAGGATGTGCTTGAGAAGTTGGGGTTAAACCCAAGCATGTGAATGGTTTGATTTTCAATGGGTGAGTGAGATATGTGGATTGGATGCGTGGTTACATATATGTTTAATGCATCATTATCAATGTGATATGGGCCTACTAGCCATCTCTACTAGTTGAAATTGTATCTACCAAGAAAAATATTAGCCTAATTTAAACTATAACATGATGACGTTGGTGTGTATTCTTTGGGAATGTGTGTCAAGTATAAGTCCAATATTCAATTAACATTATAATTGAGTTCATCATGTTAATTTTGAATCTTTCTTACCTACACTAATGGAAACTTAACAAAAGCTAACTTGAAGGATGTCACTTTTAACTGTGAATGAAGATTCAAGAGTAATGTATGTGCATTAATTTGATGTGTTAAAATATGATTTGCAAATACATTCTTAATGAGTAAGAATGGAATTCCTTGATTTATTTGACATGACTATGTGTAGTTTGGGTTGACTTTATGCATCAAATAACTTGAAATTACTCAAATACTAGGCTGAGGTATGACCTTCCTAATAAACAACAGGCTTAAATGATTGGTGCATGAAGGGTTGTGGAAGTCACTTGAAGGAACACTTGAAGGTTGTGTTTTCCCTAAGTTATGTGGGTGTGGAATCCATACTAACGTATATCTATGAGCTAAGTAATGAGGTAAGGCATGGTGTGGAATCCATACTAACACATATCTATGAGCTAAGTAATTCTTCTGGTTAGAATGGAAAAAAATATTTTGATGAAATCTTAGACATGATTAAGGAGGATTTATTATGTCTAATTAAAGTTAAATCGATAGAGAGTCGTAACGTGAATTTGCTTGAGATTTAAATCCATTATTTTATTTTGATTAGAAATGAAGATACTAAGATTGGTATATTAAACACCATCAAAGCATACTCGACATATATCGAGTCATAATTGGAATCACGTACAAGGAAAAGGTCCTGAGTGATTGATCGATTGATGGGAATTTGGTGCGATGTGAAGTAGGTTCAATGCCGATACGTTGGTTTAGAATGTTTGAAATAATTGATTTTGATATATGGAGTTAAGTGTGAACTAGGTATCTATCCTCTAGTATTTTAATTATTTTGTATGTGTTGGATTTAGTTAGAATTAAAATTATTGAAATATAGAAAAATATTATTGTGATAAATTGATGAAATATCCTTTCTATTGGCTCAAGACAAATTAGGTAGAGGAAAGCCATAATAGTCTCTTTAATTATTTTGTCAGTTGAATATTGGTTGAATTCCATTTAACTAAATTAATTAGAGAAATTATGAGGATTTAACTCATGAACTGCTCTAAACTATTGCTAGTTAGGTGATCGAGTTAAAATTTATTGTTTATGAACTACTTTCTTGGAATTTGATTAACTTGTAAATTGTTAAGAGAATAACATGTTTAGAAGATAAACAATTTATGTGGTAACTTTGTTTTATTTGAACTTAAAGGAAAAGGTATGTGATTAATGAAAAACTTAGTTGAGTTCTTGTTTGATAAGAAGTGATATTTTTGGAGGGAGAAATTGAAGGAGATTGAGATCACATTTTGATGAATTGTAATTCTTGCATGATTTAGAAGCCTAACATGATTGTATTATATGTGGAATGGAAGATATTGAAGGATTTAGGACTTTTGTTCTTGGATGAATAGTTGTATGAGTAGTTATTAATCCTACAAAAGGTTATAATCTTTTGAGAGGTAAAAAAAAAAAAAAAACCTTATCCTTAGGCTAGAAATGTCTTTATGATGGTCTAAAGCTTATTTAAAATCAACAAGATTCTTCATAATTTGAGAAATGTATGGTTTTCGTAACTTGTTTTGTTTGTTTGTTTGTGTGTATGTATTAATAGTAAGGAATAAGTCGTGAAACCAAATGAATTGATTAATTATTGAATAGAAATTACGATTGATTTATAGTGGGAAAACAAGTTGACTTATAGTTATAAAGATAGATTCAATAATATAGATATTGTATTTGTATAATTACAAACGTTGTTCTTGATTCCAAGCCACTTTCGAAAAGATATATCTAATTATTTTTGGAATGAATATCTTCTAACTGAATCATTCATAATTGATTCTCAAGTAAGAGAAGTGAATAATAATAAAGATTATGGGAATTAAAGGAATGGTTTGTAATACAAAAGTGGGTCAATGAGGACTGTATGGAACCTTAACTTGTTACTTTAAAAAAAATGGTGTCTTAAACTTAAAATTGCAATTTTTCCTAAATATTAAGCATTTAGTAAAAACTATAGGTTTGATTGCATGAATGTCTTATGGAATGAAAAGGGGAAACTTGGATTGAGAAGACATAAATTTAGTGAGATGTAAGAGTGGGTTTTATATATGACATCGTGTTTTGTTGCATAGTTTCAATGGCGATTGTATGTGGATGATTTTATGCTTCTTGTATGCAAATTTGACTGTCAGATGGGATGGACCATTATTTTTTTTTTTTACAACCAATATGTGAGTTGTTTATAGCTTGGCAAGCTCAACGTACTATAGAACCAAGAAGATGACACATGTAGGATCCATGTAGACTATGAAAACAAACATCTAGAATATCAAAATATTATAGATATCTTAATTAGATGTGATATCAATTACATAAAATAGCATTTTGATATGGTACTATAAATTGTATGGTTGGTTTTGATTAAAAATATTTGGAATTTTATCTAGAAACATGCCTAATATGGCATGGATATATTTTCTACTTCATTAAGAATAGTATGTTTCGGTTTTCATGGAGTTGCTTCCAATTTAGAAAATGTTAACCTATGTTTTGGCATGAAGAAAAATATATCAAATACATATACATAAGGTTAACATCTTAGTGATAGGAGAATAAAAAATAACTAAGTATCTTATGACTATAGGAAAAACTTCGGGCCAAGTTTAGCCCAAGAGTGGGAGTATGTAGTGTGCCTTCTTGGTGAGATAATTGTGATTACACTTAGAGAGGGTGGTTTTAATATAATGATATAATATTGTGCATGAGAAACTTATGTACATGCTTATACGATATAGATCTGGTTTGGGTCACCTAGTTGTTGTGTGCTTAGAATAATATCTATGGTTGTGTATATAAGAATTGATTTTGGTTAAGAACATATTATCGATGTTTTCTTTTTTGGTATCTTAGTTTGGAAATATGTGTATGACATGGATGTTGATTCACGATTGAGACACATAAATCCATGGATGATCATGGTTATGTGGAACATATGGTTAATTATGATTTATGGATAATACATGATTTATATGATTATATATATTTAATCTTGTAATGAGCAAGATGTGACAGGTACATAGTTATTTGGAAACAAGGATGCTCAAATTATAAATGACCGTGGAAGTCATGATACATGATTTTTATGATTTTATATGCTTAATCTTGTATTGAGCAAGATGCGATATGGAACATGGTTATTTTCAAACAAGGATGTTCAAATTTTAAATGGTTGTGGAAGTCATTTCTATAGAACCAAAATGGTTGTGGAAGTCATACACAATCTTTCGTAAAATGTGAATAAGTTAATTATGAAATTCAAGGATTCCTTTGATCTATGAGATTGTGATGTGTGCAGGTCTTGGAACAAAGCCTTACCAACGAACCATAAAATGGGTATGAGCTCACAATCAGTACCTTAAGGTGAAGAGTGGAGTTTCAAAGTAGAGTAGATGAGAAGCCATGGAAATTAAGGTGCGAAGTCCTAAATCCATGAAATGTAAAGACGTGGAATCTTGTATTTATAATAAAATGTTTAGGGCGTGGAGTACTAAATATTTAAAAAGATCAAGGTTTGGAATCTTGGATCTTTAGAGTAGATCAGGGTGCGGAGTCCTCAATCTATTAAGGCATGAAGATGCATGCAATAGGGGTACGAAATCCCTATTCTCCTGAAGAAAAATACCACTCATGGGAAGCTCAGGGATGAATTTCCTTAATAAAATCTATTTTCTAAGAATCCTAGAGTGACTTTCTAAAAATAGAAAGTCATATCTAGCATCTCAAGCATGACTTTCAAAAGATAGTAAAACACCTTACATAACTTGGTAATCAAGTATAGTTGATGGAAAATCACTTAACTTATCAATAATCAATCCTAATCGTTCAATCTCAAATTAATCCTCAATATTATTAATATTATTATTATCTTTTATGAGACTATGATATTATTATTAAAAGAGAATTACAAGTCACCTTCATCTCCTCAATCACTTCACATCTCTCTCCTTGATGACTCTCATGGCTCTATGTAAATCACTCTATTTTAATAATACATCACACTCTATTTTATGAACTCATTAAAGAATGGAATATTCCTCTTCAAATCATTAAAGACATGTCATAAAAGATTCCTCTTATGCTCTCTTTAATTCATAAGTTACACTATCCTTAACTAAGGCATGCATGCCTCTTCTTAATGGCATGAGTTACACTCCTCTAAATGGAATACAAATGCATATTACTCCTCCCTTATGAATTTTTTTTTTCTCCTCCTATATATGTGTCTCTCACTTAGGGGGATGGGGGTGAATTGTGATACCAAGAGTTGGAGAGAATTGAAAAATATTATGAGTGTGAGAGACTTGGAGAGTAGCCAATTGCTTTTGAAATGATTTTGAAATCTAAATTACTATGTAGCTCTACCTGGTGGAGCTAAGCATGAGTGGTGTTGGGAGGAAGTGAAACTTATCTTCCTCGGCTCGCCTTGTTGTATCTCTCTACTGCTATATTTTTCTATTGTTTGTGATTTCTTATAGCTCGGGGGTTCCAGGGGGAGAAGTTCTCCCTGGATATGGTTGGGAGGAAAATAGAATGTTTCACAATGAGTTGGTAAGGATATTGGAGCAGGAGCACAATCTCATTGGAGTTGGAGTGTATTCCCATACTTTTGGAATTGTATAAATACATTGCCAGGTATGCTCATAAGCATTCTTGAAATTTTAGTTTATTATTAATTTAAAAGGATTGTATAACTTTAATTTTCATTGGAAATTGCTACTTGTGAATGTTTATGAAATGTTTACAGATTTATTTATGAGCTAACCAATAATAAACGACAACTGTAGTTGAGAATGTACATGCAGGGGGGTTAAAACAATAATGTGTTACCAAAGTTTTAAGTTCTTTTTATAATGAATTTTTGTCCATTTCATGTTGCCATGAGTTGACTACAATACCATATTATCATAAATTTGAGTTTTTTTTCTCCATGTACAATTGTAGATGAAGTTTCCACACTAAGTGTTTGAAAAAGTGATAAGTGAGATAGTAGGAATGTTTTTGTTGTTGTTGTTTTTAATAAATCGCATCTCTGGAATGTTCTGTTACTTTTCTGCTCAACATCAGGGGGTATTCGTGCTATTTGGCCATTTAACCCCCCCATTTGATTCTAAAAGAGTACTTCGCAGAACCCTTATCGTGAGTAAGGGCAATTTTACAGATTGTTGTTGTCAATTATATGCGTATGTTTTCGAGTTTTTGATGAAAAACTAAGATTGTTTAGTTCCTGTTTTAAGATGCCAACATTTGAAGTTTCAATTTTTGAATTTTCTGAGTTGAATAGGTTGAAGAAGAATCTTAAATTCATTGGTGCCAAGTGTTTGGAAAAATGCCTCAATGGTTGTAGATCACATGCATGAAAAGTGTTTGTCAAAATGCCTCAATTGGTGTAGATTGCATGTTTGCAAAGTGCTTTTCAAAAGACATGAATGAATGTATTTTTTGTGCATATAAATTGTTAGAATAAAAGTCCTACTTACCGTCATGCAAAGTGTTTTTCAAAAGACATGAATGGCTGCTGTTTTTGTGCATATAAATTGTTAGAGTAAAAGTCCTACTTACTGTCATGCAAAGTGTTTGTCAAAAGACATGAATGGGTGTAGATTTTTTTTAATATAAATTGTTAGAGTAAAAGTCCTACTAATCGTAGTTTTTATGTACTAGAAATTTATGAATAGACTATTTGATGGATGTAGCTTTTTATGTCTGCAAGTTTTTGGTATGAACGTGAAAATTAATTTAATAATTTTCTAAAGTGTGAATAGAGAATATGATTGTTGTTGCTTTTATTTTCTAAATCTCTCATAAAAAATGGGGTTGTTGGAAACAATTTTATAGTGACTTTCTGTAGGATTTTGTGCAAGTGAGCATAATAAGTTTTGCCTGAGCTGCATGTGTTCATGGGTGCATTCTTGTGCTTCAATGGCTGTAGAAAACAACTACTTGTGCTCAATTTATGAAATTTCATTGTTTTACATGACACTTTTTTGAATAATAACATGCTTCCGAATTAGTAACAGTAGTTGCTTTTGTTTCAACATTCATTATATAATTCTCATGATTGTAGCATTGTCTTAATAATTGGGATTGGGAATTTTAATTGATGAATTTGGAAATGTTGTTGGGTCAATATATTTTTTGATTCTATCTCATAAGCATGTCATATTTATTAGATTTATTGAGGAAGAGAGACATATTATTCCCTTAGTTACCTTTCTATAGGTAGGTTAGTATTCATACACTTATATGTAATTTTTGTAAAAGAAGTATAATACTTTTGTGGTTATGATATCAATAGTTAATAAATGAATCTTATTTAGCATAATCTAGGAAATCAAATAGGTTGATCTAGCTTAATGTTCGCACATGGAATTATGGTAGAATTTATTTACACTCTTACTTAGAGATCATGTATAATTATGAAAATAACACATGCTATGATTTTTTAAACATGACAGTAAATGTGTTTTGGAATTGGTCTCAAGGGAAAGTTATCCCTAACTTCTTATCTTATATTCTTATGTTGAAAAAGTTGAAGGAACATGATTACATGATAGCTAAGTTAGTCATATTATGAGTAAAACAAAAAAAAAATAATAATAAAAAAATTGACTAATAGTATTCAATGTGACCTTTACTTCTCTATACTATCGATGGTTGGTAAGGTGGGACCTTACAACTTTGATCATATGTTGTCTTCCCTCTACATTCTAAAGCTTTGTGTTTGGAAATATGAATGAAAATATTTAAAATTATGTTTTGTTATAAAAAAATAAATATTTAATGTATTTTTTACAACAACTGAGTCATTGAAATCAAACTAGCCGAGTTGATACCAAGTCGGAGTGGACCCTTGGCCGTTTCCAAACCGAAGTTGACCCTCGGCCTTTTTCGAACCGGAGTCGACCCTCGGCCATTTCCAAATAGGAGTCGACCTTCGACCATTTCCGAACCGGAGTGAGAGTTTTAAAAAATTGGTTTCAGCTACATGGTCTCCCAGGGACCATTGTCAGTGATCGGGACAACAGGTTCATGGGTGGATTTTGGCAAGAGCTATTCCTGTTGGTGGGTACTGAGTGCAGCCCGAGTACCAGTTACCATCCTCAAACAGACAAATAGATGGAGATAGTTAACAAGTGGCTGGAGCGCTACTCGCGTAACTATGTGACAGGGTAGTAGAGAGCATCGATACGGTGGCTGAACTTAGATGAATATTGCTACAACACTACACATCACACTGTTGGTGGGTACTGAGTGCAGCCTGAGTACCAGTTACCATCCTCAGACAGACAAATAGATGGAGATAGTTAACAAGTGGCTAGAGGGCTACTTGCGTAACTATGTGACAGGGCAGCAGAGAGCATGGATACAGTGGCTGAACTTAGGTGAATACTGCTACAACACTACACATCACATGTCTATAGGTATGTCACCATTCCGTGCTCTGTATGGTTATGATGCATTATCTTTCGTTGACATTATGTTTGGGGACAACAGGGCCCCAAAGGCCAAGGATTGGATACATGATAGCTAAGATATCTTGAGGGCTTTGAAGGAAAACCTGCAAATGGCCCAAAATAATTAGAAGATTTATGTAAATAGGGGTAGAGTTGAGAGGTGGTTCGAAGTTGGGGACTTGGTAGTTTTGAGGCTCCAGTCATATAAGCAGTCTACGCTCAAGCAGAAGGGGGACGAGAAGCTCAAAACCTACTTCTATGGGCCTTATCATGTCACTCGGAGGGTGGGGTAGGTAGCATATGAGTTGGAGCTACCCCCAGGGAGTCAGGTGCACAACATTTTTCACGTTTCTTGCATAAAGAAGGCGCAGGGACAACATGTTACAATTGCTACGGAGTTGCCCCCTATGGATGATGAGGGGCATTTAGTGCTGGAAGCGGAGGCTATTTTGGACACTAGGAGAGACATCATTTGATGGAGGAATCTACCAGATGAGGATGCCACCTAGGAGGGGGAACAAATACTACAACATCCTTCTTTGCAGTTGCTTGAGGACAAGAAAATGCTTTGGTGGGGAGGACTATGATATTCCTACTTAGTGTTTCACTAAGTGAACATTGAATTTTGCTCAACTTTGGCGTATTACATTGTTTCACTAAGGAGAAGTGGGTGTAGGGGACCCACATTTGATTTTTTGCATGAGAAGCACTTCAACATTAGAGTTCGATGGAAAGATTGCAGCTTTTGTGGAGTGTGGGGGCCACCGCAAAGGAATTTCAGCCCACATGGAGAGTATGCTCTCATTGGAGCGAAATTGGTGAGGGAAATTCGATGTGGGCACACATGGGCAACCTTGGAGGCAAATTGACAAAAGGAGGGGCTCTCATTTTGCTCATCATCTATCATTTTTAGAAATTGTCTTTTGACAAAAGCACACTTGAGCAATGAACCAAGTTTGCATGTGTTGTTCAGCACACTAGGTGTTTTTGAATGGAAATCCCAGCCCTTGCTTTGCTGGACTTTCCAAGGAGGGAGTTCTACTTCATCCCAATTTGTACTATTAGTAATGAGTTGAGTTACAACCCAAGGGAGAGTTACAACAGCGTAGAGACTATGCAATCATAGCTAGAGGGGCTTCGGGAAGTTGTGGAGATAGGGGAGTTTGTGGTCGAAATCAGGAGGGAAGGCTTGGGGAGACTTCTAACAGGGTTTGCATACATTTTTGAAGCATTCAGTAGCGGAATCTTCAGGTGGGTCAATTTACCGAGTAGGAAAGTGAGCGAAGTCCAAGAGGGTCGAAATTTCGAGGCCAAGCTTTAGCCAAACCCTTCGTGGGTTATTCTGGGTTTCTTGAGTAGTGACCAGGATTAATTTCCTGGAATTTTCTAAGTGTCAAAGAGGGCTCTAGCAGCAGATCATTTCAAGCACGAACACCATTTATGACAGCACAACACTTGGGCTGAATTTACAATAGATTGGAGGAGGGTGATTCATTGATCATTTTGGGCTTATGCTAGCTTGCTTAGAGCAAGCCAAGATCCACTCATTCTAGAACCTTGTTGTACACCTCTTTCCATTAATAAAATGTGTATACAACGTTGTTTTGGATGCAAAATGTGGTTTGATTGTTTGTTCAAATTTTATGGTGTGTTTGTCTATTTTTCTTTGAATATTTATTGTTAATTTTCCCTTAGGGATATTACAGAAGATGAGTCCAGTTGAGGAGATGCATACACAAAATCAGGTACATTTTTCAAATTTGTGGTAGTATAAAATTTTAAACTCTATTTTTTGTAAGGTATATATATATATATATATATATATATATATATATATATATTTATTGATATAGTATACATCTAAAAGCTTTCAAGGAACCAAGTTTGAAAAATGGAGTTCGTGAACTGGGGTTTCTGAATGGAGTTTGTGAAACAAGGTGTTTTAATTGACACATTTAAAAAAATCAATTTGGAGAGAGAGTGTGTAGAGAAGAAGGGTGAAGGTGATGAATACTAAATTCAAAGTTGAAAAATTTAATGGAAAAAATAACTTTGAATATTGAAACTAAACAATCAAGATTTGTGAGTATAACAAGGATTGCATAAGGCATTAGATGAAAGAAGCAAGAAACCTGCAATAACAACACCATGCTTATGGAGAAAGATCGAAGGCCTTTATGTGAAGAAGTCCTTGACAAATCAGATCTCCTAAAGAGGGAACTATATATTCTAAAAATGAAAGAAGATGCAAAAATTGTAGATCATTTGATGTGTTTAATACTCTTATTTGCTAGTTGAATAATATGAACATTAAACTCATTGGATAAAATAAAGCAGTTACAATGTTGTTTTCATTCCTTGAATTGTAGGATCATTTAGTAACTTCCATTAGCTTTAGTACAACTGAGGCACTTGAATTTGATTTTGTTGTTTGGGAGGGTTGTTGTACTGTACCTCTTCAGAAATGACTTAAATTTCACGCAAAATTTCTGAGTTTTGCTTGATTTGGTCCTAATGAGTTTTCATCAACAGTTGGAGTGCAAACTGCTGTAGGTACACTTTTCTTGTTTTAGGTTTAGAAGCGCATATTATGCCAAGATGTATGCTTGTGAAAACACTTCCGAACAATAATATAATTCCCATAATAAACTCAATTAATAAACTATTGTAGATGAATGATATCAACAATGTTTACACTTTAATCCCATTGAATACATCTCGGAACATGATAATAATAAGGCTGGAAATACATTGTGAGAAATTACATAAAAGAGAAATAACATTGAAACCTGGACTATTTCAGCCAGAGATGTCTCGAGTATTATGGCCCTTTTTGAAGGAACAATAGTGGATACTTCAATCTTCAAGTCTGTCCTCTTTGGCTCAACAAGTGACCTGCACACAGTATAGCAAATAAGTGATGCATCCAATGAGGAATACTCAGCCACACGACTAACAAGAATCTCTAGGTATACACTACACTCTGGGTATACAGTACACTTTCTGGAATATATATATATATATATTTATTAAGGTTCAGCCCTTTAAGCATGCCCACGATATAACTGTTAGAGATATCAGTCCACACAGTGAGGTAAATGAGGGAACTCATATCACTTAAGTTGACGCAGACTTGGTTTAATATGAAGACAATACTAATGCTAATTCGTAGCCCCTTCAACAATGAAGATTTAGCCCACAGGGAATCTGGAACCTTGCTTTTCTTCCCACTGTAACTCTTTTCACAGGTCAGCATATATCCACAATAAAGTCAACAAATATAGATGAGCATACTCGGTCCTTTGGCGTGAATATTCAGCCCTTAAATTAAGTTTTGAATAAATTGTACTATTGGTAAAGAGTGATGCTTTCTCTTCATTAAATGTTACTAAGCTTATATTTTATGTATTGTCTATCCTCTGGCTAGAATTTATGCGTTTAATATTGAAAGTTGGACTTCTTCCATGAAGATCCCTATGTAATTATGGTAGTTAAGTAACAAATAACCTCTCATGTCATTAATTGTTATTAAGCTTCCATTTTATGTATTGGCTACCCTCTGGCTAGCATATATATGTTTCATATTGATAGTTGGATTTCTCCTTCCAATATGATCGCTATGCAACTATGATAATTAAATAACAAATAACCCCTCATGTCCATGGTTGGAGGATGCAAACAAAAACCAGGAAAATCGTATGAAATTTGAAATTAATCACCATTTACCAATACTTTAAAATAAAATATTTTTATGCATGCATATTAAATTCTGAGAAAAAATATGTATGGTCTATTTTCCAAAACTGCTTTTTGTATAATAAATTACCTTCAGTTAATATGTATTCTGGATGACGTTAATTTTGTTACATTTCCTTCCATATAGTTGAAATTTCTGTTTGCCAAAAATGCTTGCAGGGTGGAGCTCAGGAGAGCAGACGTGGATTTGGTTCTGATTACTGTCCCACTGAATGTTTCAACTAATTTGTTCATCCTGCAGTTTTGTGATGAGGAAAATGTCTTTGTTTCGAAGAAGCAACATCTTTTATACAGCGGGTTTTTAGCTGGCCACAAATAGAGCTCGTTTGGCATCATTACCTTCTCCATGTTATCACCGATCTCTTATCTGTCTCAAGGACTTTCACATTTTCATAAACGTCTTTCTCTCATGTGACATATATATGCACAGTAATGTACATGAATGATTGTAGAATGCAAGTTGATGGGGTCAGCATTTGATTCAACGAAAAATTGATGTATCTCTTTTGAATTCTAATGGGATATCATATAGTAAAATACACTGAGCTACAAATTTGACCCCCATTCATTTTTTATTATTTTAATACTAGTTTTTACTATATTTTACTAAACTATGGTATTTATGTGTAACTATCACATTCACAGAAGCAAGAATCTGGAAATGAACGTGATGAATTCTATGCTTGGCACGTTTAGCCCTTGAACCACTCATTTTGTAATAACCCAAACAGAGAATATTTGACTAATTTTGTAGAAACGTAGCTCAACCAAAAATTCTCCATAAAATTGTTGGGTGTGTTATATTTTTCTTATGACTACCCCATGCGTGGTATATTAGGTGGGCGGACCTACCAATGGTTTTGTGTGCAGATTTCACTCATGGTTTTGGGCATGATGGTTTTCTGTCCATGATATTTTGTAGATCTGATCAAGAGAACTACATGTATGTTCTAATCGAGGGTTTATGGATGCTTCGCCATATATATATATATATAGTAACATTGAAAGGAATATAATGAAAAATCAATCTAGTAGTCCCGGTTTTGAGATCCAAGGGAAAATGTTTATGTATATCTATTTTATGTTTTATGCTCTCACCATTGTTTATTTTCTGTTTTTAGAATTTGTATGCAGGTAATTTATGTACGGCATTAAAACCTACTTTTGGTTATCGGAGTAGTTTTGGTTTCAAGGAGACGTCTTTGTTGCTGATGGGTTTCGCCCATGCCTGTGGTAAACCCTGTTCAGTGGGAGATTTACGGGATCGATTCTTGTGGTGAAAGAAGATGGTGAGCAGTGGAAAGATAAAGATCGAGAAATTTAATTGACAGAGTTTTGAGTTGTGGAAACTCAAGATGGAGGATCTACTAGTGGATAAAGATCAGTGGATCGCGGTAGATCCGGGTACTAAATCAACAACAATGTCAGCTAAACACCAGGCGAAGTTGGATTGGAAGGCAAAGAGCACAATACGATTGTGTGTCTCATATTCAATATTGCTGAATGTATCAAGGGAAGCTTAGGCGAAGGCTTTGTGAGACAAGTTAGGGACTTTGTACCAATCTAAGTCTTTGGTGAATAAACCGTTCCTATGGAAAAAGCTATATAACCTTAAGATGAAAGATGGAGACTCGATGATAGAGTATCTGAACGCCTTTAACACTGTGGTAAGCCAGTTATTATTTGTTGAAATTAAAATTTCAGATGAAGATAAGTCCATTAGTTTGTTGTGTTCACCAGATTCGTTGGATAGTCTGGTTGTTGCAATAGGTAGCAATGCAATTGCCTTGCAATTTGATGAAATAGTCTCATCTTTGTTGTCAGAAGAGATGAAATGGAAAAATATTGAGGGTCATAATGGTGATGCCTTGTCTGTATAAGGACAATCGCAAAATAGAAACAAAAATAAGTCCTCGAGTGGGAGATCTAAATCTCTAGGAAAACCTGTAAAGTGTGTTGGAAATGTGGAAAGGAAGGACACTTCAAAAGAGACTGTAAATCTAAAGCTCCTGAGAAAGAAAACAAATCTGATGATGCTCCTTCTGCAAAGGGAAAAACCACCTCAGATGAAGGTGGGGATGTCTACTTGGCTTCTTCTTCAAGTACACATATAGATCATGAGGTATGGTTGATTGATGCAGGTGCATCCTTTCACTTCACTCTCCATAGGAAGTGGTTATGCGAGTATGAGAAATATGATGATGGTGATGCCTTCTTAGGGGATGATAGGAAAGCTAGAATCATTGGTCATGGAAAAGTCAAGTTGAAGTTGCAAGGTAGAAGGATTAGAACACTTCCAGGTGTTCTGCATATTTCTGCATTAGCAAGAAATCTGAATTATGTAAGCAAGTTTGATGATGCAGGTGTAAAAATAGTGTTCGAGAAAGATACTTGCAAGATGGTTCGGGAAGCATTGGTATTGATGTGGGGAGTTTGGATTGGATTTCTGCACAAGCTTTAGCGTAGCACTGTTATTAATGGGTGCAACAATTCTATGGTTCCTCGAGAGTGGAGAGGAAAATCTAGTGGTCTTTGAAGAAAATACCATTCTATGGTATCAAAGGATTGGACATAATGGAGAGAAGGGCTTTCGAATACTTCATGGTAATGGTATAGTAGAAAGTATGTCTAGTTTCACTCTGAATTTTGATTTCTGTGAAAATGGTGTATATGGGAAGCAAAATCGTATGAGTTTCACCTCTAGTGCTAAGAAGGTGAAACATATATTAGATCTTGTACACAATGATGTGTTTGGACCTATGTCGGTTCCATCACTGGGTAAGTTTATGTTCTATGTATCATTTATAGATGAGTTATCAAGGAATACATGGATATATTTCCTCAAGAAGAAATATGAAGTCTTTGACAAATTTTAAGAATTTAAGGCTCTGGTGGAAAACCAAACAAAAGGGGATAAAGATGTTGAGGATAATGATGGAGAGTTTTGAAAGAAGGAATTTGAAGAGTTTTGTAAGAAGTTTGGTATAGCACGACAAAAGACTACTCCATACACACCTCAACAAAATGGAGTTGTAGAAAGAATGAATTGGACGTTGATGGAAAAGGAAAGAAGCATGCTTAGTGGTGCCGGGTTAGGAAAACAAATCTGGGCAGAGGCATGGAGACTTCATGTTACCTAGTTAATAGATCACCTTACCTTAGAGGATAGACTCCACAAGAGGTATGGACTGGTAAAAAACCTTCTCTTTCACATATGAGGGTATTTGGATGTGATGCATATGTACATGTTCTAAAGAAGAAAAGAACAAAGTTGGATAGTAAATCTGAAAGGTGCATCTTTATTGGTTATAAGGATGGTTTAAAAGGTTATAAGCTTTGGAACCCAAAAATAAATAAGGTTGTGTACAACCGAGATGTGGTGTTTAGAGAGATGAAAGATGTTATTAAACATGAAGTTCTACCAAAGGAACTTGAGAAGATAGAGTTTGAGCTAAAGGAGGAAGAATCAAAATCTACAACAGAAGAGGAGTGAGAAGACGAAGAGTCGCAAACTCCAGCTGTGAGAAAATTAATTTGAGAAAGAAGACATCCAGAAAGGTATAGTCCGTCTGCTTTTTGTTCAAATTTTACTTTATCTAATACTGATGATAATCCCAGAATTGTGAGGGAAGCAATAGATTTAAAGGATGAAAAACTGTGGAAAGAGACCATAGTTGATGAAATAACATCTTTGTACAAAAATAAGGCTTGGCATTTGGTGGAGTTGTCGGCTGGAAGGAAACCCATTGGCAGTAAATGGGTGTTTAAGAATAATATGAATGCAGAAGGCAAGGTGGAAAAATACAAAGCTTGGTTGGTAGAAAAAGGTTATTCCGAGGTGTCGGGAATTGATTTTGGTGATATTTTTTCTCCTATTGCTAAGGTAGCTTCTATTAGATTATTTTTATCTATTGTTGTTACTTTTGATTTTGAGGTAGAAAAGATAGATGTGAAACAACACTTCTTCACGGGGATCAAAAGAAGAGATCTACATGAAGCAACCTGAAGGCTTTGTGGTGAAGGGTAAAAAAGAACTGGTATGCAAGTTAAAAATTCTTTATATGGGTTAAAATAATCACCAAGGATGTGGTATCAAAAATTTGATACATTTATATAGAGACTTGGCTTCAACAGAAGCAAAACAGATCACTGTGTATTTTAAATTAATTGGTGTCCGTGTTATTTATCTGGTCTTGTATGTGGATGATATATTGTTGGTTGGAAATGACAAAGAAATTATCTAGGATTTGAAGACCCACTTGTCCACCAAATTCGACATGAAAGATCTTGGTGCTGCAAACTATATTTTGGGAATGGAAATTAAACAAGATTAGGCAAAGAGGAAGCTTTGTTAAACCAGAGGAAATGTGTCGAGATAATACTGCAAAGGTTTAATATGCACGATAGTAAACCGATGAAGGTTCCTATTCCTGTAGGTGTCAAGTTATATGTTGAACACTAAGACATAAGAAGAGGAAGAGGACATGTCCCATGTTCCATATGCAAGTGCAATCGGTAGCCTGATGTATGCAGTGACTTGTACCAGAATAGTCACTACACATGTAGCGGGAGTATTGAGTAGGTTTATGTCAAAACCAGGAAAGGAGAATTGGACAACAGTGAAGCGGGTTTTTCAGGTATTTGCATGGCACCAGTGATTATGGTTTGTGTTACCAAGGAACGGCAAGATTAAATAGAGTTTTGGACATCTGTAGCTTTGTTGATGCAGACTGGGTTGGAGATCTGGATCAGAGAAGATCTACAAGTGGGTATGTGTTTAACCTATTTAGAGGTGCATTCAGTTGGATGAATAAGAGACCGTCTATAGTGGCCCTTTCAACTACAAAGTGTGAATACGTGGAAGCCACTCATGTAAGCAAGGAAGCAGTTTGGTTGCAGAGATTGTATTCAAGTATGGGGTTAGTATAGTGAGCTATAAGGATAGATTGTGACAACCTACAATTTCCTTAGCAAGGAACACTATTTATGATTCAAAGACAAATCACATTGATGTTCAGTATCACTTTGTGGGGGATATGGCTGAGGACAAAAAAGTATTGCTGGTAAAGGTTGACACTTTGAAGAACATTGTAGATGCATTGAAAAAGTCTGTGAGCACTGAGAATTTCTCTTGGTGTAGAGAAACAATGGGCTTTGCAGGGTTGGACCAATGACTAAGCTCTCATGTGGCCCCCTGTGGAAAGAAAACAACAAGTGGGAGAATGGTGGGTATGTGTTATATTCTTTCTATGACTACCCCATGTGCGATATATTAGGTGGGTGGACCTACCTATGGTTTTGCGCATGGATTTTGCACATGGTTTTGGGCATGATGGTTTTTTGTCCATGGTATTCTGTAGATGCGGTCAAGGGAACAATGATTATGTTCTAATCCAGGGTTAATGAATTGGAATTTATGGATGTTTCGGCATATATATATATATATATATATATATATATATATATATATATATATAATATATTGTAACATTGAAAGGAATATAATGAAAAATCAATGTGGTAGTCCCGGTTTTGGGATCCAAGGGAAAATCTCTGTGTATATCTATTTTATGTTTTATGATCTCACCATTGTTTATTTTCTATTTTTAGAAGTTGTATGCAAGTAATTTCTATATGGGGTTAACAACAAAAAAAACATCGTTTAATTAACAAAAGATTTCCATGTAAAATAGAACAAATAGAGTGCATTCAATTCAACAACATGATAAACAGAAATAGTCTCAACTTTTATTATAATAGAAACTAGGGTTTATATGCTCATACAATAAAATAGCTGAGATGGAAAACTGGCCTCAAAGATCTATTCCACTACTGTGTTGGCCCTCCAAAATTGAATTGAAATGTCACTATTAAACTCTCCTGTGAATTCTGGATGAATTCACTAAGGGGAGATGGGTACTCACCCAATCTCAATGAATCATTTGATGGTTTTCGGGGCTACAAATGAAATAGAGAACTTGGTTGTCAACATCTAATACAAGAAGAAAAATTAAATCCAAGATGTCCTCTAATGGAATCCTCCTCCTCTTTTTATAGATCTGATGGGACCCCTCTAGAACCTCTCATTTTATCATTATTCTAATCATTGAACAGTTTTCCCTCTTTTTATTTCAATTAAAATATTCTTTTTAATGTGGAAAAAGGGTAAATTGAACACCATGTCTCCTTAGATCATTGAAAATCACTTCTAAGCATTCCATCATGTAGATCGTCTTGTTCCGGTTCCAAAGAGACATTACACTAGGATTTTCTGCCAAGCATTCATCTCAGAATGTCACCTTAAGCATTGTTGACCACTACGTGTCAACGACCCATAGCAATACACCCTTTTTTTTCTCAAAAGGTATAACGTCTGATAGATGTGTCCATGCCATTCAACTATCATCATCAGCCTAATCATTATGTTATAATATAAACCCATTTTGCATATACATAATATAAATAATCTCAGTAGAACCATGTCATGTATGTAATAGCCTAGGTAAACCTACTTTTCTGATGATGATCTACATTATGAGAGGTTTTTTGTTTCACTAATCCATTCTCGGATGGTCGATAGAGTTTTCCTTCAGCGTTACCCCAAATCCAGAATGTATTTTGTCACTTGGATTTTGGGTGAGTTCTATTGTTATAGATTGAGTCTATATAAAAGTGATTTAGTAATAATCCTAACTATTTGGTTAGGTTATTGTATTACAAATTACTTGGTCTACTGGATTATATTTGTGACGCAGAAATGGGTAGCCTGTGAGTGTCTATTACAGATGGGGTTTCATCTTTATGCTGTATAAAATATCAAATTTATGATATAAAGTGTCTTGAGGGTTGGAAAATAATTTATCTCTTCATAGGTTAATTAAATTTTTTGGCCAAAAAATAATTAAAATCCTAAACGAGAAATTTAATTAATTATAGATCTTAAGTGAATTTAAATTCTCCAAAGGCAAAAATCGTGAGTCCTTAAAAATCAAATTTTAAAAGGGCCTAGGACTAAAGCAAATTAATTGTTTTGCTAAGTTTTAAGCCTTTGGTCCCTAGGGGTTAAGTTAAAGTCAAAATTTTGAGGAAATTAACTCAAAATTTTTATTTTTGAGTTAAGTAAAATGCATTTAATTGAAAATTTCGAATTTCCTCAAGAATTTAATATTTTGACGGATGAGATTAAAAGAAATTTTGATCCTCATCAACGATCAAGATTGCTTTGACGATGATCACTCGAACTAGACGTTGGAGGATTTATCTTTAAATAGGAAGTCATTTTTCAGTTGATCCATCCGATCTTTGAGTCGTGTGCAAAACAAAAAGCTCTTGTGTAATCTTTTTTTGAATAAAAAAGGAAGACTTTGGGGTCAATTTTCGCCGGTGTTACTCTTAATGAAAATACTATAGGATGTGTCGTTTTCATGTGTAAATTTTTTAGCCATTGTTGATAGTTTCTGAAGAGTGATTTGAATATAGGTATCTTGCTAAGTCACTGCAGTTTAAATGATAATTTAAGGTTTAAATATAATAGTAGGCATCTCTATTTATCTGAATTTATTATTGTTTTATCGCTCTATTTTGATAGTTGGATTTAGTTTTGCAGAAAGTCTTGATTTTTAGATCCTCTTGCGTTAGGAGAAGTTTTCAGTTGGACTAGTGAACTCCAGATCCGTGTTTTCTGAAGAGCCCAACTTAATTTAATCCTGGGCTTATCATAAGATTTTTATTGGTGATGCATGAAGGATTTTGAGCTAAGCACCTCTTTGAAAATTAAAAAAAATATTTTTTTGTGTTCGAAATTGATGAATCTGGTTGTTGAGAGTCTTATATTATCAGATTTGGGAGCAGAGTTAGATTCAACTCCTCAGATATGATAGATTTGTCTTTCCTGTGCATAGATTTGTAAAAAAAAAAATTGGTTTTCTGACTTGTGTTTCTTGGGTTTTTTGTTTTGTTTTGTAGATTTGGGTTTTGTGTTGAAAAGTGCACAACAAGAAATACTAAATTTAGAATGTGCTAAAAATAGACCTACTAAAAATAGCATGTCAAAAAATAGCAGTTTGGCCAGTGAGGTCATTGGCCACATTGGGTGAGAGGTGAAACTGCTAAAAATAGAAAGTTCTAAAAATAGCATTTTTGGGTCCCTTCCTATTTATAGCAGTCCCTAGTCTATCTATATGAAGTAAAATTAATTTTGGTCTTAACAATAGTTTAAAATATTAATTAATTAATCTCCATGAGTTAATTAATTATGGAAAATTAAACTTGAAGTCTTTGTGAGATCATGCAATTATTTTCTCCCTTGATTTAGGAATGTATCCCTCGATTAAAGGAGATAAGGTTCAGTTCTATAATGAGAGGATGAATTGACTTAGTTTTACTTAGTCAAGTCTAGTTAGATTAATTTAACAAGTTGTTAAAATAATAAAATATAGTTTGTTAATGCTTGCATGCATGTGACAACTATTATTTTAGATAGCTGAGAATTCACTCATGGGTAACTATTGCATGTCAGTTCTGTCAGAGACTCAGTTGAGATCAGATGTGGGACAATGTACTATCAGATGCTTGGATATTTCTAGTAAGTATTCCTTGCATGG